>KZ349136.1:11639-23699 GCA_002352805.1 Teladorsagia circumcincta | reverse complement strand
ATTGGGCTGGTCTACGGTGACGTGGCACTATCCGCACACGAAAAACTCGGGCTGATAAGCTGTTTACAAAATACATTGCTGGATAGCAGCAAATCATGCTGGCAACGGCTCATCCAACCTCTATCAAGTACGCTGGTCGCCATAATAACCCGTAGATCTGCCCAATCAAACGGCAAGATATGGACTGTAGGCTGACGGAGGAGGGGAGCTTAGATGGAAATCGTCTTAGCTGAACTGGAGAATTTTGCTCAGTGGCTCTAATCGTATGTAGACTTAGCATTGAATGTGGTAAAAAGGTAGGTTTTGCTTGGGCCTATGACTAGCTATGTTTTTCTTGGCACTGTCCACTCTGCATGCACTCTGCTAAGGTAATCGCTGAAATGAAGGCCAATGTCAGACTTTGCTGATCGAGTAAATCTTTAGTAGCGTCGCTCGATTCGCAAAGTCTGAAATCGGCTTAACCTGGCATCTAAAAGCAGCGATTGCAATAGATCATGGGGGAAAAGGACGTGGGTGGGGGTGCTCAGTGGTACACCAGTAGTGAAAAAACAGAGGAATCTGTAAAGAAAACGCAAAACGGAACCCTTTGGCTGTTAATGTTGTTCATTTTCGCATATGGACGAGCAACCTCTCAGACAGCGGACGTATGGACGAGTTTACCGCAATGCTTTTGGTGGCACCATACCAAATCATGCTCCAGTCGGGTTGCTCCAGTTGTGCCACTACTGGCAACACAACTCGTCCAATCCGCCAACTAACTAGTGGGCGAAACGCTTTTGGGCCAGGGCGCTTTTCAAGTACTGCTCAGCAACCAGCTCACCTTTTGACGTGAAAGCGCCACACATCGATTTCTTGGCAGCAAAGCTACTGCTTCGTGTGGTGCACACACCTCCCCGATGCGCACCCCCTCATCGTAATCGTTTTGCTTAAACACGCGATATTATCTTTTCATCGAGAATTTAGCCACGTTTGCCACTTCGTGCATCTCATTGCGAAAAACCGGGTGCATACTCTATTCCGAAAAACGAGAAGAGCGTCAAGTGCAAACTACACACCACAGGTGACGACGGCCAAGGAAAACGTCCTTCCTCTTTCCTTTTTCTTTCCTTTTTTTTCCGTCGTCACTTGTGGTGGGACTCTTCTAAATCGAGAAGAGTCCCACCACAAGTGACGACGGAAAAAAAGGAAAGAAAAAGATTGGATCCTGGAGAAGTTTTCCAAAAAAGAGGGTCATATACTTTCACGTTTCTTTCAGTGGGAGGATGGTCTGAAGAACAAGGCTACAATTCCGTAGAACGACTGGATCCTGGAGAAGCGAATCCTGTATGGCAGGCAGTTGCTCCCATGGCCAAGCAAAGGTATGAAGCATTTTTTGTGAATCTTTTCGTGTATACTCCTGAAGAAATTTTGTAGGGGTGGAGTTGTAGTGAGTGTTATTGACAATATGCTCTATGCTGTTGGCGGCAGAGATGGAAACAACTATTTGGATTTCAACGAGAGGTATATCTTCATATTATAATTATACAAGATTGAAAGCGAAGTGATTTCCTATTCCTAGCTGTCAAGCGGTCAGTGAGGAAACACTTACCTTCACAGTGAATATTATGTATTTTGGAGCAAATAAAAATTGTGTGCGGAGTTGCTGTAGTGTCAAACTACGCCTCCTTCTGCATTTTCCAGTTATTGAGTCCGGATTGAGTCCCGTACCGAAGTCAACAAGGTGTTCCATCTCTTTGTTGTCAATTGATTGGGGAAAAATTTTCTTTTGCATGCGAAGGTGTTGAATGACTGCTATTTCGGAGGGCCCCGTTAATCACGATCCACTTCATATGACTCTAAAGCGATTGATGAACGCTGCTTCATTTTAGCCTTTATCTTATTTTTGTAGTTTACAATCAATCTTGGGTGTATGCTTTACTCAAGTCTTCAGATATGATCCTTCCACCAACCGATGGCTGTGTAACCTCGCACCAACCTGCTCGGCTCGTGATTCATTTGGTCTCGTTGCGCTTGACGGCTCTCTTTATGCTGTGGGCGGCAGATACCACGACAGTAGTCTGAACGTTGTTGAACGGTGAGGGGTGCTCTGGTCTACTTTCGCGCCTGTTTATATCCATATTTTTGCAGCTATGACATCCGCCGGAATGAGTGGATCTATGTTGCTCCCATGGCTACTCGTCGACATGGTGTTTCTGTATCCGTGCTTAACGGCTGCTTGTACGCCGTTGGTGGCGCTGATGGAAAATCAATTTTAAATACCGTGGAGAGGTGAGTCGAAGCACATTTGGTGTATGTGATATGTGTAATGTAGGTAAATATATAATTTGCGATTGGTTTCTCATCAATAACTAAGTTTTACTATTCATGGCTTACTCTCAAATGGACCTATCAACGTCGATTGCTGTATTCTTTTTCCTTTTATGAGGATTCCTTAAAAAAGCGAAACTTTGAATGACTCTAGTGTGCGTTCCACTCACAAAACGATATACGAAATATCGCCTTGTTCGATTCAGGCTGGACCCGCGGGTTGGGAACTGGGAGTCGGTTTCCCCCATGTCAACATGTAGACATCATGAAGGATCTGCAGTGCTTGACGGTTATCTGTATGTGGCAGGAGGCCATGATGGCTCCTCCCCATTAAATTCAGCTGAAAAGTACAATCCTATCTCTAATGAATGGTCTGAAGTGGCTGCCATGAACAGCAAGCGACATGGTGTGAGTTTGCACTCAGTATTTCGTGTGGTTCATTATCTGTATTTAAAGGGAGTCAACTGTTGTTTAAAGGTGAGACTGGCTGTCGTCAACGGGAAGGTGTATGCAGTCGGTGGCGAAGATGATACCACCATCCTCAATAGCGTTGAAGTTTTCGATCAGGAGACCAATCAATGGACACAGCATAGCTGCATGAAGGAGCCGTTAGTTGCCATTTGTTGTCGTTGTTTTTTTTTCGACTTTAGTTTTTCACATTGTATTGTACACTACTTTTTGACAAACGCTTTATGTTCAACGTGAACATTTTAAGGCGATTCGAAGCTGGCTTGGGTGTTATCCGGATGCTGTAGAAGGTCTAGAAGTAACCATCGGAATGATACTCACAACTGTAACTCGCGTGCTATATTTACCTACTAATCTCAGATAATCATTCCCCACTTGTAATATCACGCAGTTGATATTTTTTTGAAGCAACTGACGTTTTTATTTGCATGTTGCACTATATCTATGAAGCTGATGATTATTTTGCACGACATTTCTTATTGCATTTTCTATTTTGATTTCATTATTTTTCCCTGAGAAATGACTTCTTGAATTATTCTGTAATGTGTAGTTTTGCAAGTATTGGTATGAATCTTGAAGATTTTCTAGCTTCTGTGTACATTTGGATCAAAGTGGGGCTCGAGGCCAAGGCAGTACCGACTCTAATTTATTTTCAATGCATCAAAGCACATGCACTGCAACAATAAGACAGTAATTTTAATTGGACGAATCGACAGTTAAGGTAATGGGATCCACCCAAACAAGTGCAGAGCTCCAGCTGGTTGGTCGAGAAAAAGTATGCTGTCGGCTCGCTTGTTGTAAAAGCGACGACGTAAAATGCGATCTGACAGATGAGTCGCGAAAATACTTTTGAATGATAAGATGCGGAATGTCCGTCTTGTTCTCCGATGCCCTAACATCACTCTAGTGAGATTTGGAGTGTCATCTTATAGGGGCGACTACTTCCCGCCTATACAGTAACCAGCCTAATAGTTCATAAAAATCCCGAGTACATTTCCGCGGATGGCGAAGCAACCAGTCTTTCTTACTTCATGCTTATGACACCTTCGGTCCATGGCGAGGGTTTTTGACAAAGGAGTGGAAGTTGTAGAGCTCAAGGCGCCCAGGGGAAATAAGGCGGTGAAATGAGATGGAATTACTAATATTTGTTTTATCTATTGCATTTTCTATTCTTTTCCAAGTTTTCTTTCGGTACACACTGGTTGCGTATCAGGTACTAACAAGTAGTTGTGTTAGTTCTGAGTTTACTTTTCACATTTTCCATCGGGGCATGTTATAAATATGAAAAATATATGAGATTACGGTGGATAAAGTGGTGACGATTTGAGGCCGACTTCATGGATTCAATGCATACAAGGATTTGACGTTGAAGAATCCCGTTTTGGGGAGTACCACACCTGCTTCCATTCAGAATTGTGGTAGCAAGTTGACTGAGATTTGGCCTATGCCATGACTAGCGGGGGTCAGCAGATGTAGCTAATATTACGATGAAGAGGCAGTTCATTGTTAACTAGGTTAGGGATGGTCAGTGATGCACGAGGAAAAAAAACGGAAAAATTGCCTAGAACTCGAGAAAGTATGGGACCCGTTGATTTTTGCATTGGTGCGACTCTCATCGTTGCTGCCCTCTTCACGTTGACGCTATCTCTGTTAAACGGCTAGAAACTCAGACATGAAAAGACGCGAGAGGTGGGCGTGCCGGGCCAATTGATCTGCGGGAAGCTATGCTAGATTGCCGGGGGGCATATCCTTTGATGCAAATTACGTGTCACTCCCCTTCTTCAGGAGATCCGCCTGTCTCTCCACCAGGTAAGTTTCTCCTTCTTCGAACTTTGTTCTTATCGTGAAACTTTTAACTCAATCTTCGGTTTTGTATTCATACCTGCTTGAATAACCATAAGAAAATCCTGTGACTTATAACATGAACGAATGTGTAATTGCGCAAGTTGGTGGCAAAAGGTCTTCCAATAGAGATGGGATGATCGGCTCGAATGGAAAAAACTGGATAAGGTGGTAGCGCTGCTATGCGTCATTTCCGCTGTTCTTATGAGTGATTACTCACTGCGGCAAAGAACTGTGGATGTGTTTCCCTTTTGACTCCCTTGACTAGAGATAGATAAATGAGAGGTGTAATTAGTGACAACTGATAAAATGCATCCGTAGCAGGTTAATTAATTGATTGGTAGAAAACATTTATCTTTTTTTGGAGGCTGTCGTCACTTGTGGTGTGTGGTCTGCACTCGACGCGCCTCTGGTTTTTTGGAACAGATAGCTTATTTATTTATTTGTTACGGAAAAAATGTAAAAAATTCAACTGATAAGCCATAAAATATAATACATGGGTATGGGAATTTAAGGGGCCGTCAAGGAGATGAGGTACAATGTTCGACCGACACTCTGAGCAGCGGGGTTGGGGATCGGCCCCGAATATCAACTCAGAGGTCCGCTAACCTCAGTCAACTCTCTCTGATTAATGGGATGAGCCAGTCGGACGATATGGAAAGGGAACCATGGAGGGTGGAAGTTTTGCCAACTACTATTTTTCGATTTCTTTGGTTTGTTGTCTTGCAGGTTTTTCACCAACCCACTAGTAATCCATTCATTGGCGTATATTTAATAGTGTCTTTGAAATGCGGAATGCGATCACCTTTGGTGCGCATTACACTGTGTCAACGAAAGACGTGTGATTAGATAGCAGCGGTCACCACCTACAATCTCGTCGCTGTCATAACCAACGACGGCGACGACGACGACGACGAGTACGACTATCATCTCGTCATTCGCCCCACGGCGATTGACCACCAAACTACCGTTTCCTTATCCATTTCACCTCCAATCTCACAGTATTTTCCGTGTCTCTCTTTTGCGAAACATTCTTTAGCGTTCTTTTCATTCCCTTTTTTTATCTACCATCGAGTCGAATCTCTCTTCACGATTTTACTTTCCACTCATGAGTTCCCCCAACTGAGCCAAATTTGCCCTCCTAAGGCCTTCTTAAAGGAGCGGCTTTTTGAAGGAATTTTTAACGCTCCCTTGAAATGTGTCTACAGTAGAACTTCTTCACTCGTAACAGAATCCCAAGAAGATTCAGAAGTTCGAAAGTTCTCGATCAGAAAATTCTTGATTCAATCCTATCTTTGTTTTGTTTGAGAGAATCTCAGGTGATTTGGTGAAAATTGATTCAGGGGAGCCATTCCTTTGCGCTGTACGTCCCTAGCGCTAACAGTAAAGGTTTTCAGGGTGTGTGGCGCTTTTCAAAACGGTTTCTGCATGTTGTAGAACTCATAAGTGGACAAAAAATCAAGGTCTTTTTTTGCTGGATGGCCCCTTGAAGGTCAAATATTGGCCAAATGGCCAAAGTTCAGTTCCCGTAATGTCAAAATTCTGCATCATATGGTTATGTTGGAGCTTCCAGATTTACTTCAAGCTCCAAGAGCCAGCGCCAAGTGTCATTCTCATTACTATGACCATCAGTAGGCTTCACAGTTACTTTTAGACCAAAATCCGATAATCAATTAAGATATCCACCAACCCCTAGCAAATTTTTCAGATCTTTTATTTGGTCTTCAGAGGGCCGCTAAGCGAAAAGGTTGCTCAGTTTTGCAGCCCATGTGACCCTCTACAGCATGCAAAAACCGTTTTTGAAAAAGCGCTCTACATCTTGAAAGACTTCCCTTGTTAGGATCACGATCAAGCCTTGCTGGAGCTAGATAGGAGCTGTCTCAGGTGTTCATTCATAATGGTTTTTCTGTAGGGACCAGCTAAATCGGCTCACAGTGGAGCAGAGAAGCAGTCCTGGGCTGAGAGCCGGCCTTAAGCCTGTAGGGGCTCTGCTCTGCTAGAACCCCCATAAGTCAAAGGGAGAGCGGCAGGTGAGGAGCACAGAAGTGTGTGGACTATTGACCACGTGCAAAGAATTGGATGAATGTGATGGATGTAAGAAACTTCACTGATCTCTATCAAAAACATCACCTCATATGAGGGTGTTAGCAACGTTCTTATCCTTATCGCCAGAACATTCTTACCCTAGAGACGCAGAGCACAATGGAATGCCTTCCCTAAGGACGTTCCCACCCGTAATTTCACAAGTACTTAGGAGGCTTAGTTGATTTCTCAAGTCTCATCGCATGCGAAGAACTTGCACTGAAATTTTAAAAATACTATTTAACTCATTGACATGCCATGTGGTCCCGTTCGACCATGATTCGGCCTGCCAATGGGCCATGCGCACGTCAATGGGTTAGACCAAAGGTGCTTTATAGCGAAACCCTCAAAGAACACGAACGAAGTTAGGAGAGTCAGTTAGGGAGTGTTCTGGCACCAAACATGCGATTGATCGCACAATGCCAGGACTAATTCAGGCTCTTTGTTGTGTCCTTTGAGCACTTCACGCACAATTTCATCTGAAGAGCCAAAATCAAGCTGTAAGCAAAATTTGTTAAAAGAGGATTCCACTATAAGGTCGAAGGTGAAAAGGGGAAATTTACCTTGTGAGAAGACATGCGGTCCCCCTCAGGGTTCAGGCCGAAACCAGCGTGGGACGTGTCTCCTAAAATCTGGCATGGCCCTCCCCGTGGTGTACAGTAACCCAATAAATAACTGGTTAACCACCCAAAGCAGATCTCTAGCTCTAGTGCAAATCAACGGGCAAGAAAGGGTTTTCATTTCTCGAGTTCTTTCTCTTTTTTCATGTTTTTTTTTCTTCACCCCTGCTTCCTAGCCACCTCTAGTTGGTTTCTAGTGGGCTGCCGTTTCATCCTGAAATCCGCCTGCAAGTGCAGAACATGTGATAGCATCGAGTTATTTATTTATTTATTTGAGCGCTGCATAAGGAAGTCTTGGGAACAAAATAAATGGGCAACAATGCAACAAGCATTCCATACATACCCTACCTATAACTCGACAAGGCAGCAGAAGTTGACAGCAAGAAGGCGATTAATTCATTTTTTGCCACAGACGGGACTCATGAAAAGTCGAGTTGGGCGAACTGTGCCCCGGTAGCGCAACATGTAGCGCACTTACGCAGTAAGCGGGTTCGAGTCCCGCCTGGGGCGAAAGTTTTATTCATAACCCAATATTCTTGTGCAATGAGTCAGTTTCTTGGATGTTTGTATCTTCCTCGCGCTGAGTCTACGGTGGCACAGCCTGCGGTTAGTGAAAATCAACTGACACGTCGTACGACGTTTTCTCTCAGGTCACTTTTCGGATTGGCGTTGACGCGGAAGTCGAGAAAGGGCAAGAACTACCAGAGATCATGTGAAATGAGACTAGTTTCTGCACCTGATGGGCAGGAATTCAAGCTTGGGTTTCATAACTCTTGCAAGAGAGATTTGTTGTGTGTTAAAGGTTACTCAGTAGCGTTGTTCGGTCGTAAATTTCACTACACTTGCTAACAGTTTCATCAATTTTACCACCAGTTTTACCACGAGACATTTTCTAGAATAGATTTAGAACTTTCGATCTGGAATTTTCTAGATATAATAAACGAATTCAAGGTGATGGAAGGTAAGGTGCTGGAAAGCTGTGCAGGTCGGAAAATCATCCAGTGAAAAAAAAAGCGGACTCCCTAATGTAAGGGTGCGGACCGACTTGCAGTTCGCAGCGGAGGAAATGCCCCCGGTGATCTAGCATAGCCCTCCACACTTCTCCATCAGCGGGCACTTCACCCACTGGCTAAGCGCTCGGCGCAGCTCACTAGCTGTTTAGCAGAGAGAGCGTTGGCGTTGAAGAGGGCACCATCGATGAGAGTCGTATCAAGGTGGAAATCTACTGGTGATTCAGGGGTTTCCATTTTTGAGCTGTTGGTCTCATGGTTTTGTCTCCATCCCAACACCACCACTGACGACCTGTACATTGTTCTAATTTGTAAGGCGCTGCCTTCTAATCGTTAACTCCTCCCTTAGGAGACCTACGCATCCATCACTGTTATGGTACTTCTATCCATGTATGCTAGAAGGCGATAAAAAGAAGGCCATCAAGGGTAGAAACTTGTGCATTGCTCGGTTGGCCCTATGGGTCAACGCAGCCGTAAGTTGTAGGCTTGTGGCGCTCTGTAGCCGCATACTTACACTCACTGCGATTACAGAGCACTCTACCTTCCTTGTGGATTTGATTTCTGCTAATTATTTGATGACTTTTCATCATTTAAAAGGTTCAACCTCATTGGCCACCATTTGCATGGTACCAGTTGATATCCAATGCAATGGAGGAGTTGGACTGAAGAAAGCTGAGTTGGAATGAAATGGTGCCCCGGTAGCATAACTGGCAGCGCACTTGTCCGGACAGCAAACGGTGCGGGCTCGAGTCCCGTCTGTTGGCGAAAGTTTTGTTCACAACCCGCACTCTTGTGAAACATTCAAGGCGAACTGCGACCAAAAACAGCAATTAAATCTTCCGGTTCGCGGGTCAATGTTCATCGTCCGTTTCCGGTTGACAAGTTGTTGACGGAAATCATTACATCGCGTGAACCTTGGATGGCCCTGGAACTCTACAGTAGTAACGATATAACAGTAGTCTCTCGAGTCCTAAAAGAGGAAGTGAGCTTGTCCTGACATGAGCAGTTTCGACATGGAGTGTCAGTGGCAGCATCTAACATCAGAAAAGTGACTCCCTTAACTCGATCCTTTTGGAATAGTGGAATTAGCATTGTTTCCAGCTCCATACGATGACTAGATGGGTGTGCCGCAAGTGGTACGAATGGAAATGTTAGCACCCAATTAGTGCTGCGTCGCGACTAGGCGCGAAGTGAGCCCAAAATTTGGCACTTAATTAGTGCTGCCTCGAGAGTCGGCGCCAGCTATCTGTAGGCGAGATGCGCCGTACATGTCCATAGTGGTGCAAGATTGGGGAACAACGTTCTCTGAAGGAAGAAAGGTGATTTTAGATAGAATGTAAGTATTAGTTTACTACTAGCTTATTATTATTATTATTATCATTCGTTATCATTATTAGTCTGTACGTTCTAACTTGGTTGGGAAAATTAGTGAACGAATACAAAAAAGATGTCCAAAATACGTTTGAGGCTCATAAGTAATTATATAGACTTATTAGTTATGTATTTAGACATTCTTCATGGCGAAGAGCAGAGGAACTGCTACACCGTGACTATACACTCCGTGCACAGTATAGAGTTGGGCGTGGCGCCCCAAACTTTTGGGGTGCAAGGAATGCATGCCGTCGGCAGCGATCGCCTGTAATCCATTTTCACGAGCCATCTGAAAGTGCATCATGATCCTGGCGGGGCCCAATAAAACTGTGCAGCAATTGATATCTGGATGGTATTCGTTGAATAATAGATATGAAGCCCTGCATCTTGTAACTGCAGAAATAATGAACCATCCCGTAGAGTACGTCATTCCTCCGACACATTCTCCATGAATTTTGAAAGCTAGTGATAAACTAATTTTTACATTTTATCTAAAATCACCTTTCTCCCTTCCGAGAACGTTGTTCCCCAATCTTTTGCACCACTATGGACATGTACGGTGCATCTCGCCCACAGATAGCTGGCGCCGACTCGCGAGGCAGCACTAATTAGGTGCCAAAATTTGAGGTCACTTCGCGCCTAGTCGCGACGCAGCACTAATTAGGTGCTGACATTTCCATTCGTACCACTTGCGGCACACCCTGACTAGATTCAGCGAAAAAACCGTGATGTTGTTACTCACAGCAACAACCGGATTGAACTGAATGAATATTTGGATTTCTTCACAAAAATTGCGTTTGGAAGTTATGAGCAGCTTCGGGGGGGGGGGGGGAATTCACCCAATGAGGAGGACCCACTGGTGCACTCCGGCACACAGCAGGGACAATTGGAAAAGTTGTCGGCATCTCCTCGAGGGCCTCGACAGGGGATAGATCCAAAAAATGTATGAATCCCATTTAGGCTTCGAATTGCAGTGACTTGAGATTTTTACTCTATGACTATCGAGAGACTGTTCCACTAGGTAATGGATTTGTTCTCGTAAATCGACTTTGTTTCAAATCGATTGCAAGAATCCGGCTTTCCATTTGTGTTCCTTCTATCCATTATCTCAAATGAGCGACAAAGAAACCACAGCGCCGGATGAAAAACTGGTCCGGGTCGAGACCGTAACGTGCACTTATCAATTAACGCTAGCAGATCGTGTCATAGAGATCTCACGGGTTTTCCTACATGATTTCAACAAATATTTGATTAGAGATAACAGTTTCAATGTTAGGGAGGACCAAGTTGTATTTATGGCCCTACTTTTCTTCATCATCCTTCACGGGTGATTATAGGCTTTAATTTGCACCCAGTCATTCATTTCTTTCTCGCTTCTGACATTCTTCCTCTGTTGCTTTTGGCTAACAATAAGTTCCCAGTAAAGTCGATTAAAGCGAGCGATATTTTGAGGGGGTTCTGCAACGGAAAAGAGGCTCACTAGAAGTTGAGTTAGAGATGGTCAGTGTTGCGTGAAAGAAGAAACAATAGATAAAAATGGCCTAGAAGCCGAGAATTAGAACCTTTTCTCTGTCCGTTGATTTGCGCATTGATGCGAATCTCATCAGTGTTGCCCTCATCGATGATACAAGGGAGGTCTCTTAGGAAATTCCCAGCTTCTCCGAACGGTTTTCTGCATGATAATGGCTACGTCGAGGATTTTTGCCCGAGGACCGCCGAAAGGTACTTTTCCGCTGCATTGACCTTCTTTCAATGGCTATAGCTCCTGCCAGGGGCGATTGTGTAGAAAGGTGGGAGTAGAATCCGAATCCACGTGCTTTTCTCTTTCCATCAAGTGTAAAATTGTTTAGGGAACTCTCAACTCTAACGATTATGTGCTTCAAAATTTAGCGCTGGGACTGCATTTCTTGTTGAATTATGGATCCTTCTCTGCCACTCCCCACGGAATTTTTCAGAAACCTCTTAGCCTTCTCTCGATTCGATATATCTTCTTCGGAAAGCCGTAGTTGAAGTGCGCGCAACTGATTGGGCCCACCCAGGGACGCGCCATGTGCTTCACATTCCTTCATAATCGTGGCTCATTTGAATGATAAAATACCTTCAGAGCTTGGGAATTTAGAGTTGTTCAACCTGTCGTAATGAACACTGAGGTAGCTTAAAATTACATTGCGGACCATTTTGAACCATAGGAAGTTAATGTGTGTAGAATAACATTTTTATTGGACGTGTTGGCTTGCACAACTAGCAGCTTGCACAGTGTCTATCACTTCTTGATGTTTTCGTTTTTGCAGTCTTCCGAAAACGATGACCCTACTGCTTCTATCCTCTCAACGAACCAAATACGACCCCCCCCCCCCCCC
>KZ349132.1:16085-27623 GCA_002352805.1 Teladorsagia circumcincta | reverse complement strand
TAGCTTTTCTCCGTAAGTGCTCCATTACACTTTTATGCAATGAACTTTCGCACATGGGCCAGATGCGAAATGGTGCCGAATTATGACTCTTGGAAAATCACATGCACTTTCATTTATAAAAAGTCGCCATGAAGCCAGTTCTAGGCAATTACCACCATGGGAATTCGTATTATTCAAGGGGTCATTTCGCAAAGAGAGGAATCCTCAAGAAATCGGTCAATTGATGCAATAAAATCGACTGCCAGAACATTGCATTTGTGTAAGTGGGGATAAAAACTGAGGAAAAATATCACTTCAGAGTTTTCGAGAATTTCTTAAAGACCCAGAAAAAAACTGATAATGCATAATATACTAATTCATAGCAGTAGGCATCACACAGTGCTTATAAAGGTTACAGAAAACGTGATGGAACCGACTAACGATAAGATATAGGTATGGTGAATCAGCGAAATCGTAAAGAAGATTGGTACGAATCATAAAAGTGACGCAAGTAGGGTAGGCTTCCCGATTCAAAAAGTGCTAATGAAGTATTCGAGCAGTAGCATCGACATCTGCCACGAATTAGACTTTTGATCGAAGATTCGGATTACACGATGAGGTCGGAGGTCGAAGAATGGCAAATATACCTAGTGGGAAGACAGGCTAGCCTCCTAACTGTGCGTGACAATGCCCATTCCATAGCGGAGAGAGTGCCCGCGGTGGTCTGGCAGGGAAATAACCGCGGCGCACGCGCCGCCGTACGCCCACATTCTCTCCGTCTAACTCCAGCAGTTTAGCGGAGAGAGCGTTAGTGTTGAAGCGGGCAGCATCGATGAGAGTCGCATCAATGCAACGAGTAGAGCAGATGCTCCAATTCTCGAGTCCTGATCAGTTCCTCAGTTTTTTCCTTATCACTGCACCACTGACCACATCTGCCTTAATTTCTAATGGGCTACTTTTTATCGTAAACCCGCCTGTGAACAAGTAGGAAGGCATGGACAGGCTATCGATTTACCAGCTCAATTATTTTGATCCACTCATAAATTACGAAAAAGCAGTTCCGAATGTTCAGAATATATCCCACTTCTTCGAAAGTTTTCCTTTCAAAAATATGTCCAATTTTAACACGTACAGTTGTCGCGGCTCATCAGTGACCCCCTCACCCGTTTAACTTTGCCAAACAGATTGTTGATTGCTGCATTACCTATTTGTTCATAGTAAAATGTGAATGAATGGAAGCGAAAGATTATAGCAAATACGAGAAAAATCCTTGTTCATGTCCAGCGAATTATCATCTCCAACATGATTTTGCTTGAGTTTAATTTAGGGTCACTATAATGCTATGTACTGGATGGTTCGAAGAATGCTCACAATGAAATTGAAGGCAATAATTATGATTGAAAAGTTGGTTTTCAGTGAAAGCCTGAGCATTTGGTTCGGAACGTTCAGAAACTAGATTTTGCATGATTTGATTGGGACTGGGATTCACAAGGCGATATGAGGCGTTGCTTCGGACTTGTGAACGGCTGGTGAATCCCGCCATGACTAATCAAAGTGTTATACCTCTTAATATCGGCTCACTGGCCAAGAAATTGCGTCCAAGAGACTAAGCTTATTAGGTAAAAGCTAAAACATCAAGTTCAGCAGTTCTGTGGGTGGTTTAAATGCATGGCTTATTTCGCAAGTATTTCACACCCGGAACCATCCACTGGGTTGCTTTGCGCCTTAAGTGCAATAAATCCCTGATTCTGGGAATGGCTCCTGAAGGAATTCGAAAGCTGAAGCTACAGTTATGACCCCATAATCCTATGGTTTACCCACTACTAGGACTTTCCTATATGGTACCACGAATAGCTAGAGCGCAGACAATTAAAGACTGCGCCTGGCAATTCTCCAAATTCCAAGAAGAAAGGTGGGAGCACTAAACTATGCCTTGGAGGTAGTAGGGATTCTGGGACGGTGAGACATATACAGTGCGGTAAAAGTGTGATTGTATGAGATCACAGAAGAGCCGGCGTCTAGGCGAGAGAGCAGGCGGAACTAAACCGATAATACATAATATAAAGCCAAATGCCAAATTGAGAAGGCCTAAAGGGAGGAGTTTGAGCAGCCCGCAGACCATAATCTTGTAGATAGGGGCGGTTAATTTTTGAATAAGAGTACGGGCAAACACTCGCGTTTTGCGGCAAGGAGCATTCTTTCAACCTCTGAGTTTGACTCTACTTTTACCCTAAAAACATACTTCTTCTGTGATTGATCTATTAAGCGCCCCTATCTGTAAGATTATATGGCATTAACAAGAGCAGCAGATCGGACTGAATAATAATTGAGTTGAATTGCATTGATGTTCCAAATAAAAACCCGCGGCAAGGAGCTAATGTTAAGAAGTGTTGAAAATGATAGCTTGAATGATTGTCGGAAAGATTAAGAGTGTTGCGAGCCCAGTCACACACAGAAACCTACGCACTCCTTCGTGATTGCTTGTTTTAGAGTGAGCACGTGTGCATTCGCCTGTCATGTGTACACACTCCGACAAACGGCAGCACACTGGAATTTCCGGATCAAGTCCAGAATTTACTCCAGAAGAGCAATCAACTTCCAGTAATTTTTAACTAGTTCTGTGTGTAGTTTCCAGTATGTGGAGGAGTTACCACAACTAGAGCGTGCGGAGCATCGTAATTATTGGCCTACTCATCAGAAAGTGCTCACTCAGTTGAGGTACGAGTCCATGTCAAGAGCCCCGGCATGTAGGTTTTTTCACCTTGTTGTTAGCTTTTTGTCGCTGATTTGTTATAATAGAATCCACTCATGGTGATAAATCCATTAAAAAGATAGATTATAAGTCTAGATTGAAGACAATATAATTGTTCAATCACATTTGGTATTGAGGGAGGATTCCACGATAAGGTCGATGGTCGAGGAAGAGAAAGAATACCAGTCGAGTGGCGCGCGGCTTCCTATAGGTGCGGGACGATTCGCTCTGCTCCGCAGCGAGGGGTATGATACCAGATGCCTATGTGCCGCTCGCGAAAACCCACTGAGCGGTAATCCTCGCCTTCTTGCTCTAGCCCTTTAGCAATTTGAGCCTCAGCGTTGATTAGGATGGCACTGGATCATCACCGTGGACGTGTAAGTGCTGATATGTGAAATGTTGCCCCGGTGATCTATCGGTAACAGCCCGGAACAGCCTGGAACACCGGGGCGGAAGTTACGCCCATATTCAGCGTTCTTGTGGAATTCAGAATTTTTGCTTTTCGGACAAGTCTTGCACCAATTAAATGGTTCGACAGGAGGAACGGCTCAAGAAGTCGAGGCTTGTTGAGGGTATACCGATATGGCTGGGGCTTGGACACGAAAAAAGACGCGTTCCTTGGTTCTAGAAATTCACAGCTTACTGAAGTATGCATGATTCTAACCGAGGTAAGACAAATCACAGTCATCAAAGTAGTAAAGAAAGCTATAATTTGTGGTAGTTGTCGTGGAACCTTCTTAACTATAATTGGAACCTTCTTAAACGGCTTGACTGCTGAACTGTTGGACACTGAACTCAAGGTGGATGTGGAAGCAGAGTCAACCCTACCGTTGTTACTTTTCGAAGATTCTTTACGAACCCCTATCTGTGCAATTTGCTACGACCCCCCTATATGTAATACTATGTATGTAATACAATGCTGCATCGCGCCCAGTCCTGACGATGGAGCGCGTTTGCTGACCGTGAATAGGCGGCAAACGGGATTTTGGAATCGGGACGAACTTTTCTTCGTTGAATGTCAGGTAGCTCGGAGGAAGGTGGTGGACTCTGGATCAGCGACGCTCATCCACCATTAGTAAACTCAATTTGTTCTCACACTATTGGAAATGAATAATTTATTCAGCAAAAAATAAAATTCCGGAACAATATTACCCTCCTCTTTCTAGACTTTAACTTCCTTTATTTCCAAGATTTTACACCGTTGTTATTTGCATTGAAAAACTCAAATTATCTTCTATCGATTCGTGGCTCCGTTTTCATCAAAAGGTCATTTATTAAAAATTTAGCATTTTGAACTTTTTTCTGGTCTAATGCGACTTTTTAACCTTCATACGATCATAACTTCTCTCAAGTCAGTCGTTTGGCAAGCTGAACACGGCATGACAAACTACAGGATTCAAGCTTTCTAAAGAGCTCCCGAACGTAAGGCATTCTACGAGCCATTTTCTTGAAAATGCGGTTTTTTTAGGTTTCACTGCCCATAACTTCTCCAGAAACCAATTTTATGTTGATCAGAAAGCGTTGGCATGTGCTTGCACTGACATTCCCTGCCTTGGTGTGCGCCACGCCTCGGCCGCGCTTCTGATTAGCTGATTCATTTGCAAGCTCATTCAGAAGGAAGTGGGTTTATGGATGCTCTAGTATCAGCTACCTTGCGTAAACCTAACGTGCTAGCTACTAATTCCACTGCCGGCTACCGAGAGAGTACGACCCCTTCAAGTCCATCCAAGTACGACCACCCGTTCCTACTTGTAACAACGTAGGGTTGACCCTTAGTGGAAGCCTAGTCGTTCCGTGGACACACAACAAACCATCTTCTATGAAGCTTTTTTCATTTCAACTGAGATCTTTAAAAAGGATGCGATGCTTGAGGAATGGGGCGGGGAATCACATACCTCCATGGAAAAAATTATTTAACACAATCCGGAGCTAAGCAGCAGCATGAGAAGCTATTTTACTGTCTTGCGACGTGATAGATGAGCTGTATAGTACTGCACGTACTGCCTCGACTACAGCCTAATAGATTTTTTTTATAAAATTGCAGATTCAGGTAGAAGGGTCACCCGATAAAAGAGGGCATTGGACGGCAAAGCAGAGGACGAGAGGTCACGAGGATCCTTAAAAGAAGGTGGAGAGATATCATCAGAAAGGATCTCGTCGGAGTGGATGTAATTCTAGAAGATACCTTGGGTAGGGGAAAGTTGCGATCACTAACGAGAAGAGCAGACCCTGCGATGTTGTCACGCCTGAGAGGAGGAGAGGAATGTAGATGTTTTACACTTCTCTAGCGACAATTCCGTCCCATGATGTCGATTTAGAAGAGAAGCATTGAGTCGCAGGACTTTTTTGACCGCAGTGGAGGGTTCGCCTATCTGCGAAAGTCGCTTGTAGCGCATTCGTTCGCAACAGCTTTTTATTTGGTTCAGAGAGATTTGTTTATTTAATGCTTCTCAAGCGTAAAACTCGTTGAAGATAGTGCAAGCTTTTGGGTACGATGACCGGGTTAATGTATTAGACGGTCTCGAAAAAGACTTTTGATTTCGTCTATGGATTTCGTCTATGAGAAGCTCAGGGCAACTAGAACAGATGGCATCTAACTGATGACATTGAGCTGGTGTGAGGGAAGAAGTGGAAAAGCAGATGAGTGGGAAGCGCGGTCATGCCCCCCCCCCTTATTGGATGTTCAGTAAGTTCGAACATCTAGAGGAAATCCTCAAGCGTTGTGCTGAGGACAACTGTGGCTAACACCCGACCGACAGGGCGTTCAGGAATCGAAGGTACTAGTGAAGGTAGAGCATAAAGTTGGCAGTTGCAGTCTTTGTGATACAAGAAAGTCAAGGACTCACATGAGAAGAAGTACCGTCTCAAAAGTGTTCGATGCTAAGAAAATAAGAACACGATGAGTAGAAGTGACCTGCGCAAGAAATGAAAACAGCGTACGCGCGGCGTTTTAGTGCGCGAAATTGCCGCTGTACACAGTTTTCGACGGATTTCGTACTCTTTATGTCATTACACTGAAGGCTAGGCTGTCACCTTGTGCCCTTGGCTAGTGACGCCACAAATTTCCGAAAAAATTACTAATTTCGAGCTCCTTTGTACGGAAGTGTTAAGAGTAAAGTAGAAATTCGGTGAAGAAACGGTGAAGGAGGAAGAGCAAGGACTCAGGCCCGTTGCGTTACAAAAGTTGCGCAGGAAGTCTTTTTGAAGGCAGGAGTAGCTCCGAGGGTGTAGACGAGACTACGGAGTGCGTGTTTGTACTCCTTGCAAAGACAAAAGGAAAAGTTCGAGGAGGCCAATGACATGATTGCGGATTGTCCATAGGTACACCAGAGTGGAATGGAATGGTCTAGGCCTGGATTGGAGGGCTGGGAGCCTCGAAAAAGACGCTCTTCATGTACTTCTGTCGTCTAATTCTGGGGATACGGATGGCTCTGTGATAAAAGTGTGAACGAGAACGATTTCTCTGCGGAAGCAGAAAGTAGTGGTCAAAAAATTTGAGAAACGCTCTGAAATCGTTAGAATAGTAAAAGGGAGTTCGAAGTTAAAAGAACGGATGGATTACGCTGCCCTTCTCGAAACGTCTCCTATTTTATAGTATATGCCATTTCCTCCTCAAGATTTTGAAAGCACTAAAAATCATGTACGATGAAAGGATGCTACAAAAGAATTAGCTTGGAGGACGTGCTCACGGTACTATGGTTAGTGGTCTAATGCCAGACTATTGAGCCGAATGGACACAGTGCTTGATGGTGATGTAGGCAAGAATGCACCTGAGATTCAATCTAGGCCGTTGCTGTGGCACAGCACCTCTAGCCGATGCCCTATTTCTGTATGAAGTAACGAACAGTAAAGAATTCGAAGTAACTTCAGTTGCATGTTCTTTTTTGAATATTCAGATCCGAAATTTTGTTAGGAGGAATCTTCTACAAACTTTCTCTCAAACATTCTCGGATATAATGGTTTTTTTGAAATGTACTAAAGGAAAGAAATCAGGATGAATCGCTGGTTACAAGCTTTATGTCCCATGGCTGCAAGGCGGGGGAATCGGATTCGTTCATAAGCGGGTCAAAGCCGTTCCGAGCCGTAAAGGTGAATGAATGGTCGCGATTATTGGCTTCGCGGCACCCTCTCATAAACATATAAAAGAATCCAGCGATCACAAAACGCCGATTGAATATTACGATGAAGCCCTGAGGTCAGCCGAAAATTCGAAAGGAAAAGATAAAGCATTTCGAATTTGCAATCAACTATTGAATTACATACATATTAGAGACGGAGCTATTGGGGATAAAACAACTTTACGTACTCGTATGGTAAAAAATGAAATTGTATCAAAATCTGCAGTCAAACTTAGAAAAATGCTGGGACCTCAAAACCGAGTATTGGCTCGGAATATAATCACTGATACTACAAAGTAGGCAAGGAAAGAACAGAAAAATGACTATCGGCTCGCAAACTTGGTAAATCCCACAATTTGCTACTAGACCATCTCCAGCCAGGAAAAATGGGAATAGGGGAAATATTTTTCAGCCAAAAAAGCACATTTCAAAGTAGCTTGTAGTTAAAATATCTTTTGATTTTCGTGCTGAAGTGGAACTGACTGAATAAAAAATATTTCAAATTGTGAGCAGGAATTTCACAGAACAGCGGCCGTATCATATGTTCGAATGGCTGTATTATACAGTAGAGAAAAACAGCTAAATATTCACTAATTATTTAATTAGTTTATTTGGTATATTATCTATAATGATATTACATAGGTTATTAGCCTACTATGTAGCTTAACAGTCCATTAGGGTTCATCAATGACCGGAAATGTTCCGAGGCTTGTTGTCAAGTGGACCACATTACAACGCGTGTATCCTGGTGGATGCATCACACAAAGAACAAGGGTGGGCGAATGAAAGGAAAAAATGGGGACAGGGAAAGAGAGAAAATGTCAAAATAAGGGTCACACGCGAAAAAGAAGGGTGAATGTCTCCAGAAACAAAAGGAAACTGTAACCTAAAAATTCACTGGTTTCCAAGATTTTGAAAAGGAGTGAGGCAGATCTGTTACGTTTCCTATCAAAAGTGGATATGCCTAATAAATTCCGGCCAAGAATGCAGAAGAGCAGAGCAGTACTGATCCAGCTATAAAAAACGAAAACACACGAAATGATGACAGTATTGTGATTTTTTGAACAATTAGGGGGAGAGGGTATTGAAGTTGAAAGCCCCACTTGACACCGGACAGATCGGTCACGAGCTCAGCCCGACAAGCGCTCCAGAACTGAGGGAAGATCAACGTACTGGAGCACCGCTTACTCAACGGTATCAAAGCAGTGTTTAGGTGCTAATCAACTCCGATTAAATTTGTGTGAGCTAATTTTACACATAAACACTGCCTCCGCCGATGATGGATGGGTCACTTGGTTGACCAAGCAGAGCACACTCCATTACTCTTGCATGCAACAATTGACACACAGAGGGAAAACAACCTCATTTTACTAACCTGTCAATTTTTGAGACCGTAAAATTCCGAAGTTAGTAGGTAATTTTGGTTCCCTCAAGAGCGTCAGCGGGGAAGTTTTTCCAAAAATTGCTCAGTTTCATAAGATTGCTGGGTTGTGAACAGTATTTTGACACAGGCGGGACTCAAGCCCGCAGCTCTCGCTCACCGGGAAAGTGTGCTACAAGCTTCGCTACCGGGGCACCAACCATATGAAGCGCTTTTTGCGCACATCGGAGTAAATACGCGTAGTGTATAAACATGCAAAAGAGGTAAAACCCATTCCTCTCCCAAAACAAACTCCTCCCGCTAAGTAAGCCCCGCCCACACTCACAATTGAGCCGTTTAAAAAGCACTCACATGCGAAGAAACTCAGGAAAGCTCGATCCCTTTCTTTTACGTACAATTTTCCAACCCATTATTCACCAAAATACATTCTAAAGACAGTTCAGGGATCGAGCTGATGGATTATTGCGTTGGTGGGTGATAGAGGATATGTGAAGGGTAACGCCAAAAAAAGCCGGGAAGAAACGACAGTACCCACCTTCCCAGTAGCGGTGAAGGGAAATAGCATTGTCTAGGGGCGGGGTCTATGGTGGTGGGCTGAGCACATGGTTAGCCCCTGGCTCTTAGCCATCAGTCTTATCAGTTTGTGGCGCCAAATGGGTTCATGCTTTACGCTTGCGCCAGTCCATATTTCTCGCGGAAGAGCCTCGTTTTGTCCAGAAATCCCAGACTTTGCATTGAGTACCGTCTTCCGCTATTCTTTAGACGGCTTGAGAATGCGTCATGCTACCATCATATGCAGCGGAAACTATCGAGTAAGCGTTGGAAATACACAAGTTCATGTTTCTTGAGGCATCTTTCTAAGAGAGTCGCAAAAATATAGGACATCAAGGCAAAGAGTGGGCAGGAAGTGTAGAAAGGCTCCAGGTATCAGAACTCTACGGAACACCGCGCTCTTAACCTCTGTTCCACAGATGCTCATGCTCTGTTTCCACTAGCACACGATAGTACCGAGCTCCAACACGATTTTCGCTAAGCTTCTTCTGACACTCCCGAGACAGCAAGAGCACGCCTAAAAAGAGCGCTTGAAACAGATAAGAAACGGCTTTCTATGGTTTTGGCTCGTTTGATTCACTTTTTTTTGGCATTGATATCTGCAGTAAGCCGATTGTTTTGAATTATGTAGATTACCGAATATGTTCCAGCGGAATAGTGAGGGTAAAGAAGTTCATAGGAGCAAGCATGAACTTAGCAAAATATTGTATTATATATCCAAAAACAAATATTCGAACAAACAAAATTCCTATAAAAAAATTCCTCTAAAATTCCCATAAACAAACAAACAAATTTCCTAACAAGTTCAATAGAGATATTCTTCTGCTTTGTCACTTTTAGTCAACTATGCCACTAATTGGTTCGTCAATACAAAATGAAATAAGCAATTTTGGAACCCTTTCGGACGCCTTTCAATAATTTGCTGAAGCAGTCGCAAAACTGACCATGCGCGAAAGTAATTCAAATGTTCTCACGATTCTAAAGTGGGATAGAACAGTTCACGTGTACAGGTGCGCCGCTGCTGCGACTCGAAAGTGCGCGGCAACGGCGTTAGGGTCTTACAAAGCTGGCTTGTGGCCACTAATCTTGCTCTCGGAAGAGTTACGTAGCGCACACCCCATACCAAGCATCGTGGACTACGGCGTGGTGGCTAATAAGTTGACTACGAGATAGATGAATCGTGAAGCAGGCAATTTCGTTCATTACGTCCGTCCCCGCCCTGCCTTTTCCAAAGAGAATTTTTGTTGGGAGCCTCATTGACGACTTTCTTTGCCTCTTTTTTTATTTTTGGTCAGTTTGACAGCTTCATTGTGAGCTGCTGTGACCACAAAAATTCAATCTGGATGCGCTGAAACACCATGAAAATTAAAAAAATAAACGTTAAATGGAATTACGAAGGGAAGATTTGAAAGTAAACAAAGAAATTATGAAAAGAACTAAAAAAATGACTTCAAACATTGAGAAGGTTTACCCAGAAGGACATACAACCAAGCTTCACTAATTTTCTGTGAGTCAATTGTTCTTCAAGAAAGATGGGGTTTGGAACTTATGGACCTGCTTGGAAATGAGTTACTCATGAAAATAAGCAGATCAAGCGGGGGCAATGCGAGGGAAACACGCATAACATCGGGTATTAGTCAGCTGTTTTCACCCTCACACTCCATTCATCACCTGCTAAGTGGGTCATTTCACTTGATAAAAGCCTTAAGGACATCCGTAACCCGTTTGGAAAACGGAGAATAGAGATGCAGAAGTTGTGCTTTCAACACGATGTGAGAAATGAGTGCTCTTATTTGGCAATGAATCGCCCAAGAACTCAAACAGCACTTCGATGAAATAGACGACATGGCGAATCATCTTCACTTAAGTTCAGAATGGGTTTTTGTACAAATCTTTTAGGATGTAGAATTCCAAGAAAAAGACGACATCACACAAGCCAATGAACTGATGGAAGATCATGGCTAACGGGGGCTCGGCAAGTCTCATTGGACACCATCAATGAGGTAAATGTGTATATGAGCGGTAAAGCTAGGGTTAATCTACATTTTTGTTTGCCTTTTGCTACTGTGGGGTTCAACGAATTTGTGAGAGATTCAGATTATATGGGATAGATATGCCGCAATATTTGGAGGGTAAGGGGGAAGTAGTGAAGGAGAAGGTCCTTCTCCTTCCAGCACATCATATTGAAGTGGGATTTCTCAAAGAGTCTCAGTGAAGAAGACACAGACCTCCTAAAGGTGAGGGCCGACACGGGATTCTCCGGAAAAAGAACGTTCGCCACCTACCATGTCTCTCCCCGCAGCGCTATCGACGCGGCACGCCCATTGACTAGCTAACCTGTCGCCACAGGTCACTAGCCGTTTAGTAGAGAGAGCTTCAGCGTTGAGGAGGACAGCACCTGTGACAGTCGCGTCAATGCGGAAACCAGCAGGCGAGAAAGGAGTGCCACTTCTCGGGTCCTAGCCGGCTTCTCATGGTATTATATTTTCTTAATTTAGGCACCACTGACCTATTGAGCCGCCTTGCAATAGCAAACGTCGTCTTTGAAAGCGCGGCGCTGGGTACTACGTAGTACCGTGCAGAACAGAAAGCGGAAGAGTGCTTTTGAAAAAAGCAACATCTGGAGAAGGAGGAGGATGAGATTAGACGATATTTTCCGTTTTTTTTTTCCACAAATTTCACCTGAAACTGAAAATGAAGCCAAAATTCTAAAAGTTTCATCCTGTGAAGAGCACAGATGTTGAATGAGGCGATGG
>KZ349127.1:10305-31069 GCA_002352805.1 Teladorsagia circumcincta | reverse complement strand
TGTATATGTACTTCCCCGATGCGCTCCCTCTTTATCGCAATCGCTTCCTGCAAGAAGTAGCTAAAACTATACCAGAAAGCAGGAAGTAAGAAAGTTAGCGACAGCGAAATTCGTCCCAGCCGAAATAAAATATATAAAAATGATAAAAAATAAAATAAGAAAAATAATAATATATAAAAACTAGTGGTTCCGATGAAATATGTACTATGGGGCTGAGGAACGGAGTGTCAAAAAGAGATAAAGTAGAAATAAGCAATACTCGAGACCATGATGTATTAATTGAGGGCTTTCTCATGATGCTGAAAAGTTATTAATGATGAATAGGAACTGAGAGAGACTAGTCGATAGCATGTATCTTTTTGAAACCCACAGCTAGAGATGTACTCGTTGAGCGACTGAAGTTAGTGCAGGTAATACGCTATCCTTAGATGAGTGCAAGGCAATGGAAAATGTTTCCCTCAAAGTATGTAAAAAGTGGAGTAAACTCAAGTTATGTTGGTCCATATAAAGGGTCAGTGATTGTCATGGAACTGCAGAACAAGGACTTACATGGTGTTCAGTGGCTGGTAATTTTACTGAGCCAACCATCGGAATTTTCCGGAAGCTCCTTGACTCTTCCTCCCAAAATACTCTACAAAGTTTCAGCTTTAATCCACAGCTCGAGTTTTCACTGATTTCTACGTCAAAATGCGATGCCACTGCATCTTGGTAACATCTATCGTATTTAAACTCCATTGCATTGTAAATAAAAAAGAGATAGGATTTTCAGCTTTCCCAAAGCAGTGGAGGGTTCAAAAAGTGAAGAAGGCGGAGATGTAACGAAGTCACTCAATAGGAATCAATTTCTATAGAATGAGTCATACACCCGGCTTTTGTTCAGAAATGCTATGTCTTCTGTGGGCGCATTTTGTCTCTTACATACTTCCGAGCAGCTCAGAAAAGAACTGCTATCATAAGTGATAGAACTGCTCCTTGAAGGAATATGGCTTTTGTAAGAGCTGACCGTGTAATGAAGCATATAGCCTACATAGTCCTATGCATGTGCGTAACTGGTCGTTCGCAAATGTGTGTGACGCTCGCAGGGTGATCACATTTCTTTTATCTGGGTAAGGGTGTTGTTAGGTCACAACGCGGAGACGCGTAGATCTACGGTGCATCGTGCGCGGTGGCTGCCCTCTACTCTCACCCAAGCGCCACCCATTTGCCGTGTCTGCGTCTCTATCGGTCCACGCTCTATGCGAATGTTTTGAGTAGTTGGCGTTTTCCTCATGACGCGACAGTTCAGCATCACACAGCCAGTTTGCCAACCACAAGAAGGCAACAAGTGATGTCGAAAGATTACTCTTTCACTCTCTGTCTTTCGCGCCAAAATGTCCACATATGGCCACGCAGAACTCCAATGCTCCTTACTTTCGTACTGCCAGCAGCCGTCTGTCGGCACATTGAATGTTGAGCTTAAAGCAACACCACCAATGGCAGAGCTCAACCCGAAGAATCTACCCATTGAGTGGAATAGATTAGCTCGCGGGTTTGTAAGGCCCTAGCGCCGTTGTCGCGGCTCGAAAATGCGCCTTACAAAGCTGGCTTTTGGGCACTAGTCTTAGCTTCTGAAAGAATTACGTTGGCTGCGTGTCCCTGCGCGATGGCGTGTGAACTGCGCCGCGTTCGAGGAACGCTGCCTGTATTTTGATTGGTTTTACCTAGTATCTGATTTTCATAATTTTCATAATTTTGTGTGTAATGGTGCGTGCGCGATTGCAGTTGCCTTTCAGACAACTCGTCCGATACTCAAGTGACACTCCTCTTTGTTCGAAGGTTCATCGGCGGTTTGCTTCGTTTCTTTGTTTTTTGTTTTTTCATTTGCAGTCAACTCGACTTCCACAGTTTCACTATCGACCGCTTGTGCCCCATCAAATCAATCTGGGGGTGTTGCTTTGAAGCAACAGTCTCAGCAGGTTCTGAAAATTTGATGCCAATGGTGTGGGATGATGCGCTAGCCCTAGTGAAGCAAACACGAATATAAGCTGAACAGGAAACTCACCTTTAAACGCCGCTAAAACGGGGAGAATCACTGACGGCGGTGTAGGTGCGTACGTGCACTGTACGCACCCCCCCCCCCTTTGTCGTCGTGGAGGGTGCGAGGTTGGATGCGCAGGTATTTGCGTATTCGTTCCGGAACTCCAACCTCATTTACGTCGATCCTTTAAAGCAACTTGCATTTTGTCTTGCGGCTACTTGTCCTTGCGGAAGCAGTATGGTTTGACTCGGGTTGCTCACAGTCACCTGATGACGCATTGCGCCCCAATGGCAATCGCTGGCAAATAGCAAGGCACTGCGGTATCTTGTCAGCAATCGCAATGGGGGGCGCGGGCAGTTCAGACAGCTCGTCCACATCATCTATCTTCTCATTTCTGAGCCATGGAGGGGGAGCCCTCCATGGCTCAGGTTAGCTTGCCAGGCATGCTGATGAAAACGGTTCGAGTCTAATAATTTTTAGTCTACACAATCTAGAGGTAGCAACCAACTGGAAGGATGGAAGACTTGAACAGACGAGATTCAGCAAGAATCGCTTGATTCAACTTGGTGCACATGAGCGGCACAATGTGCCACTACAACATTTTGTTCTTTCCGGACTTCATCCCCTGTATCACCAGTTGTCACGCTGGTCCTCGACTCCTGGCGTGGGCGTCAGCAACGTCTCCTCTCCCTGATCCATTGTGTAACCGTTGAATGAGGGGCATACAACGTTTTATATCCTTTGTGCAGAGTTTAGTCAAAAAATTCAACCACCGAGTTGGCGGTGCACTTGGAATTTTCAGGCGTATCGTGTGATCACTCTGGTACAAGATTATCATTTATCGCCCTGCAGCGTGTTAGAAAACGCTGACCGTGTTCCTCTGTTCGAACGAGAAGGCCGTATTTGCTAGGGTGAGGGGGAGGGCGTACGTTGACCACGACTAAACATCTTTGTAAAAAAAGAGCCAAAGGGGTTCGTAACTGTGTAACTCGAAAGGTCGTAGTCGTAAAAAAGGAGGTCGTTTTTGATGGGGATTCTGATGAGTTTAGGTGAAAAAAAATCTTCGAAAAGAAAAGAGATAAAACTATGGGATCCCTGCTTCGCTAGACATATTCACCTCCTCCTCCCCTTGCCAGCTGTCTCATGTTTTTTTGTTCCGGAGAAAAAAGTGGGCGGAGGTGGGGCTGTGACTATTGGTCTCAGAATATAATACTACAGATGCCATGGTAGTGAGGGAGGTCATCTGAATGAAGAGGATGGGGCCGCATCGGGAGAGCTCTTGAAGGAGGAAGGGGCTTGTGAAATATTTGGAGAAATACGAATTCGACGGTTGGCCCTGCTCACAATCCAGGTCAGGTTAACAGCCTATGCAGAGGTTTCATTGAGATCTTCAAGCACATTCTGCTATGTCTATAGTTCCTCAAAGAGCCACCAATGGCCAACTTCAAAAAGCCCGAGAAATTCTTGCTGGAAAGAGGTTGGTTTTCATGATATGTCCGAAGCGAATCTTTGAAAAATCACCTTGGTGGCTAATGTGGACGAAATTGAAGGTGTAGTGCAGTGCAGATAAATGAAATGCACGAAGGGCGACCAACATGTGGTAGTAATAACTGCTTCTCCCGTATGACATCATTTACGACACGATTTGCTTCCGAACCACCAAACAAGTGATATTTCTACCAAATGTTTTCGCCAAGGAAACGGCAACGGCCCTGACCTTGGCCTGAGGGCTTTCCCGGTTTGAACTGCCTTTAAGCATCATGTGTGTGATGATGAAGTTCGTAATTATTTCGGACGTTTGATTGAATATGATCTTTAACCCATTGAGTGCGGGTTTGAATGTATGTAGGGGGCTCATGGGACCACGAATCTTCTTGGCGCGCCCTACTCTTGCTCGACATTGGGCAAATTTGTCCCTAAAGCAGCGATTCTTTCGAATTTGTGACATTGATATTACACCAATTACTACCGCGGCTTTAAGCTTCATATCATGTACGGCTAGAAAGAAATTGGACGGGGAAATTATATTTCGGAAGGATGGGCGGTAAAAATTTCAAATGTGTAAGGTGTATAGTATGTAGATTTTTTTTATAAAATTCAAGCTCCTCCCTGTGTCTGGAGATTATCGAAAGACGGTGAAGTCCTGATTAGTTATCAATGTTGTGCCTGATAACGGAGAACCCCAATTAATGAGCCAGCGAGCTAAGTGCCACATTTTAAAATTTCAAATAAATTTGCTCTTTTTGAACATTTCTTTAAAATATGCTACACATAGATATTGCTTATAATTACTGAAATGTTAATAATGGTTCACATGCTCAAAGAAGAAAATTCTGAGGTGGTCACACGTCGCGGACGCGTACGCGTATTGGTGACGTCACATTGACGTCATAGCGCCGGCGAGGGAACGAGGAAGGGTCAGCGTTGCCGCCAATACTATAAAACAATATGAACTGCGATGGTTTATCGTACTCTAACTTCACTGTGTAGTAAGTAGTGGTGTAAGTAGGAACTGAAATCGACCAATGGACTTTAGGATCAACTTCGGCTTGACGTGTACTTCTATGGGGCTACACATGAAGGCGTTGACTTCTCTCATTCATCACTGATCAACTCTGAAGCGCGAGGATGACTTTTGTAGGTAATAAAACCATTTCATTCCTGACACTATTGATCGCCTGGGTTGGTATAGTACCAGCAAATTTATTACGGTTCGGGAAATGTTAGCGGTGCCGGCTCGTCCTTTCGTCGTTCTTGCCGAATGTTACGTCCCAGTGCACGCTCGTGTCCGCGCCGCCGGTGAGCTTTTCTCTTCCCCAGCCCCTGCGGCAGGCACAGTGGCACCCACCGCTGGGTTCCATTGTCGCCAAAGGGTCAAAATTGAATCGCGCAGCAGCGGTGCGAAATCTGTCCTGAATCTGACCTGACTGACCAGTAAATCTCACATTCGATGGCTTGGGATGACCATCATTTTTGAGCGATTTCTATATTTGCAAGCATCCTATCATAAACTTACTCATAAAAGAAGTATAATATGTAATAAACTAAGTGGACATAAACTCAGTGGACCTATGTTGGCAAGATTAATGTGGGTACTGTTCTTTTAAGCTTTTGAGCTTTCACAAGTCGCCCTATTGAGCATTGATTAATCTCTGTTCCATGGGCATTTCTTCGTCATACATTTGTGACAGCGCGAGATATAGATTATAGTAAAGTACCTTAGATGGTCAGTGTTGCAGATCTCTCAGAAGTATCCTTGACTCATCCCTGCGTGCTTCCGCACGCCTTTGAATGGTGCAGACATTCAGCGCCGAATTTCATCTGGATGGCAAGTGCATCCACTCTCTGAATTGAACCCTTCAAAACTATGAGTATTTGCTTCTGTTTATGATACATCATCCAACGAAAATAAGCCAGCGAAGGACTGTGAAATCATAATTTAGTCACAAATGATGAAGGGAATGTCCAGAAACAAAGCGAAACAGTTGCGCTACGGGGGGGGCAATAAAAATGGACTTTTATCTCCACATTTGAAAGGATTAAAACGCTCCTTGTTTGATTTGAATTGAATGCTCTCAAATTAAAACTGAAGAGGGCATTCCATTTTATAAGAAAGATCTTCATAGTGGTCTTCCACGTGGACATCAAACAAATGTACCCCGAAAATATAATGCTCTGGTCGGGATCTTCGACGGATGTGTACCATTACGACGTCTTTCGAAAAGCTGGTTTGGAGGAATTCGCATAATCAGAGCTAACGTCTCTATGGAATTATCCAACAGGAATCGTTTCAAAAAATCATGGAAGAGCTTCGAGGGGTCCTTTTTAGCTCGACGACGATGGCAAATGACGTCAGATTCCGAACACAGTAAGGGCAGTAAAGCAGGGCTCGCGTCCACTTGTAGAGGGACACATAAGAAGTATCTTGCTGAGCAGCTCTGTCGCGACGGCAGTATCTGAGAAGAAAAAAACCACCGAAGTGAGATATAAGCAAAATGACTTGTTTTCTGTCCCGCCTATGTATGTATCTACATCGTCTACAGTGCTTTTCGGCTTACTGTACGCCTAGTGTGACGAGAACCGCTTGTGTGTGTGCTTGACAATCGTTCTTGCAATAATTGACTCCAGGAAGTGAAACATAGGGTCGGCTCGATTATGGACTCTGACACGTCAATAAACGCGCTTCCGTCATTGTAAACGCATTGAGTTATTCAGCCAATTATATTTCGAATTTTCCAAAGAGCAGCTGACATCTGAATGGAAAAGGAGTTGTCCACAGTCACCGAGGTTTCGAACGCTGAGCAGGTCCCAAATATGGAAATCAACCAACACACAAAATATTCGGGCCATTAACGTTGAAGTGTATGTGACAACACCTGACATCTATCGAGAGTTCTCAATGCCCAATTTGAGAAGGGCCAAGAGCTCGACCACCGAAAAGCGATGTTGCTCGGCGACGGAGCGAATCGCACCTTTCCGGTCTGGGACGGCTAGGATTGATCGCGTTGCCATGCTAGTCTCCGAATCCAGCCCCAAAATGCCCGCCAGCTACTCCAGTACGCCAATTTCTGGTTGGTTTCATATTTTGTAAAAGTTTCAGTGAAACTTTGCTTGAATTTCTGTCACGGCATTAGATCGCTAAGACGAACAGCTGATAATTACACCCCTTTGTTTGCCAATCGTTTTTGGAGTCAGATAGCAATTCAGGGTTCACTGGACATATTCCTGGAGCTAAATGGCAAGTGGGAAGCCGTTACAGGCCTCCTACAAGGGGTTTGCAGTCTTCCTACGCTCCATCATCGTTTTCGGAGCAATCTGTAGGTTTGAATGATCTATTCGAAAATTCTTTGTACAGTGGCTTCGAATTGTTAAACACATAGATCACTAGCGCAGTAAAATTTGCCTCGATGGGTATGACGCATTTCCTCGCGAAGTGGCCTCGCTACGATTTTACTTAATTTTCCAATTTTTCAGGCTTTCTTTCAGGCTCATGACGGGAACTCGAGGGGAGCAAGAGACAATCACAGCCACGAACCTGAAAATGATGTCAATGAAGATGAAAGAAGAGGTGGACAGCAGTATGGGCATCCTGAAAGTGGACAACGTGTGAGAGTTACTATTGATTCAGTGTCCCTTTCTAACAAGTGACACTATTTTTTACATAAATATCAGTTCAACAGTTACTAGTTAAGGAATATCATTCGTGTCCCTCTGTAGTAATATATAAGAGTTTTATGAATTTTAAATAAATTGTAATTTAGAGCGTTCAATTCTCGCCGGATCAATCGCGACGTGGTTATATGGAAAGGAACCAAGGTGGATCCGAGCCGCCATATCCTGAAGGTAAGCTGACAGTTGCTCTCTGGAGGGCTATTTAAAGGAACATTTTGGTCTTGATAGTCATTCTGGCCTTCGTACTTTCTTATGCTGTGTAACGAACGCTTATTGCAACTAGATAGCCAGCCACTTTAGCACAATTATGCCCACTTGAACGATTTTTCGCTATTCACAGTAGGCAGGTGGAAGAAGAAGCATTTGGCAGAATTCAAAGGGTACAAATAGGAACAACGAAAATATCTAAAAGCAGTGAAGCGTTCCTGTTGAGCCTATATGGCCCTATGATGTCATTTGAAGATAACGATCCAGATGAGAAGATACGCTGGAACTGTACTTCATCGGCTTGTAGATGTTGATGGAGGTGGTGTACAGACAAATGGCGTACCTCCCCATGTGAGCAGTGATCTGATCAAATGCCCTTCATGCCGACCAAGCTTTTCATTACCTCCGGGTCAGATTCTAGTGGAAAACTTGCCTGAGAGGGTAGAGGCACATGGCGCTTCATTGGCTGGCCCGTGCAATCCATATTGACCTAATCGCAGTAAGGGCTGCTACGATTGTGAATGGAAATTAGGTGCGTGGCACATCCTAGAAAGAGAGTGATTGACACGCAATGTTGATTTTATGACTCATGGTGTGGTTTTAAACAATTGGGTAATCGTCCTCTAAATAGAACGTACGAAGTATCTTGATGAATTCACGGTCGGTATCTACCGCAGAAACTTTCATACAAACCAACCCATCATAGAGCTGGCCGAGTCTGTATGGCCTGCTTCCTCCATCGATTCCATGCGAAAGTCGCTAAGCTCCTCAGCTCTCCATTATCCTCTACTTCCCTAAGAATCCGTCGATCCGTAGGCAGATACTCAATATCAAATAGGGCAACATTCTAATTCTCGTAAAATTATCTTCATCCTTTTAAAAATGCACGCTTCAGTGCTAATTCCTGTGCAAAATCCTTCTACTTTCACTACGAATACGGCCCCCTCATCATTGGAGATTCCCTGGCCGACGGCCCAGCTTGCCTTTTTCGACCTGTGCTACACGTCCATCGGGCACGTCCGGCTCCATGTGCGCCACGAGCTCATCGAAGAATGGTTAAGAGCCTTGTGAACAGTTTTCTAGAAAAACGGTGGAGATGTAGTGGAATGTTTATGTGGATACCACCCTTATTTAAGAGGACAAGAACGCTCATTTGGTCCTTGCAGTTCTGTGTAGACAAAATTGCATTTATGTGGACTGCAATTCTGATTTGGGGGTTGTTAGAGACCAAAAGCTTTTTTGTTGTCTGTAGAGGACACATCCACACTTAGGCCAATTGGGAGATGTCAAACTACCCGAGTCATTCTCATCACGTAGTTCATGAAACTTACATAAAAGGCGATTCGTAAACGTACTAGCTTTGTCAAAATTCGAAACGAAAACTTTAGGGCAATCAAAATATAATTTTTGATGTGGGGCAAATTCATCATAGAAACACACATTTGTAGTTTGTAATCTCAACCAACATGAAAAAAACTGGAAATATAGCTGCCTGCAAAGAGTAAACCGTAAACACACTAAAGGTACACTTTTTTTGAAGATAGTAAATCACTCTGAAATTTATTGCTGCACTACCCTTCCTGAAAAACCCGACACTGTCATAACTGATGAGACTCTAATCACTGGGTTTTACTTCTATCGCATATACTTATGTATGCCATATGTATACCCCAGCAAGGAGTATAGTATGGAGGCACGAGATGTTTATGTGAAGACAGAATTGGTTCTCGGATTCGCTCAGGCATGAGAAAAATGAGCTCGTCGACGTAAATACTAACATCCGGTGTAGGGGTATGTTGTGGGTTCGGCGATAACATATAGCTATAAGCGGGGTCTAGTTAATGGCAAGTTATAATAATCATATACATGAAGCATGAAGTAGCAGGCCTGAGTGAGCAACAGATGATGTCCAAGTTACAATTGAATTGCTACTGTAAATTTATTTTGGAAAGATAAAGCCTTCTGCCCGAATTGATCACTTTTTGGGAGGCGCCACGAATCCAACTTCCGTTTGAAATGTTGTAACTTAAAATGCATCTTGGAGCTATACAATGCCTGAGGGGGACCAGGCAATATGTAGTTAGTGTTTTTGCCCTCCTTGACCAGTCGGATGACACAAGAAAAAGGTGAAACGATACCCTGGTGGTGTAATGGTAACACAACTGCCCGGAAATCACTGATGGAAATTCATATCTGAAAAGATTACAAATAAAGAATATAAAAATAAAGGTGTTGCATCGACTGCCACCTGCGTGGAGTATTCAGACCATCATGTGATTTATATGTCCCTCGAATTTGCCATCAAGGTGTTACGTTTACGTCCTTCAAAACTTTTGGTAGCAACTTAAAGAGATACCCCAAACTCAAAAGCAGAATTTTTACTAGATTCAAAAAGGGCTTGAAGAGAACGTGGGGTGCTCATTGATACGCCATCGGTGGAAAAAGCAGAGAAATCCGTCGAGAATCGCAAAAGGACGCCTTTGTATAGCCGTTTACTAGCACTTGCGTACCGGCTACGGATGAGAAGGCGGGCTTATGAACGAGTTCACCGCAACGCATTTGGTGGCACCATGATAAACTGCTCCAAAGGATTTATTCTGGTTTGGCCGCTGCCTGCACCTCAGCTCATTCAAACCACCAACTGTGCTAGTGGGCGGATCACTTTTAGGGGCGGAGTGCTTCCGAAGTCCTGTTCATCCACCAGCATACCTTTCACAAGAAAAAAGCGAAAAAAAATAAAAGCGCCCCACATAGCTTCTGTGGCAGCCAAGTAACTGCTTTGTGTGGTGCAAGTACTTCCCCGTTTCGTTCCCTCTTTATCGTAACGGCTTCCTTTGAAACTTTATGATAGAACACATGCAGAGAAGAGCTCATTAGGGCATGGTGTCACATGAGGAGGGAAGAGATGATACCCTGTTTTGGGATGCGCTGTGAATACTCGTTTCATTCACAATCGTGGCGCCCTTTGAGTGCGATTAAACCTATGCAATAAGTAGTTGCAGGGAGCATCCGATGTAAAGACCAGCTTTTTTCATCCACATTTATCAGAAAGTTGCTGATTGATGGATCCCAGAGGTGAGGAAGTCTTGCATGGACTGGGTGGACTCTGTGCGCGCCAGACCGTGACTAGTGCTAAGTAGCGCCAGTTTTGACTACACAACTTCCGCCTTTTGTAGAAATTTTGTTGTAAAAATTTAGATGGAAACATGATGCTAACTTAGTTGAGAGGGGAGGGGAAACGCGCGGCGCTCTGTTCGTCTGCTCCTCCAAGGCTTAGTCCCAGGGGCTGTTACAATTTCGCCACCACGTGGCAGTTTTGAAGTACGCGCCATCGGGGCTAAGCTTGCAGGAGCAGAGGAACAGAGCGCTGCGCCATCGCGGGGTCCTCGCCCTCCCAACTAAGTTAGCACCAAAAACATGAGTTGTAAGAGAGGAAAAAATGAAGTGGTCAATCAAGAGAAATAATAGAAACGAGTCCGACCAAATTGTGCTCAAAAGGAAATTCAGCATATCATCGGTTTGCAGGTAACTTGTACAACCGCCGAAGGATGTTAATAATGTATGAAATTTTTACTGACGCATATTTTTATACCGTAGACTTGATTTTTATTATAATTTTCAAAATTCACAAACAAAATTCAGACTCACAGTTATCATTGCTTCGCCCTGGAAGCTCGGAGATGTCCATCATCTATAATAGTGAAGGTTTTCCAGTGCGTATCATAAAGAACAATCAAGTGTTACATACAAGTACAAGTGATGCGCATTCTGTACGAGTAAGTTATTTCCTACTTAACTACTATACTTTCTTACTTGCTTATACTTTGATACAAGGCATGAATGACGGTTTCGTTAAGAGGTTTCATTTCTTTAATTCATAACGAATGCACTTTTCATTTTTGCCTTTCAAGGGTCTCAATAGTCCTGGCAGTGAACACCTAAGAAATGGATTTCCGCTCGAGAATAGCCCCCAACCACAAACGAGGCCTCCGTCGGTAAAGCAGAGAGCAAAAAGTTTGCCAAGAAGTGAGTGAGAAATTTAGCAAATCCTTTATAACTCATCGAAAGAATTTTTATAGGACCAGTTGGGAGAGATCCCTTCGAAGGATTGGAGGGAGGATGGTGGAGTAAGGGAGAAGTGTTGAGAAACAAAGTAAGAGATTTTGAAGAATTGTAAAATTTGTATCACGGAGAGAGGATAGTCTTTAGGAACGCCGAGAATTAGCGAATACTGGTAAAACAGTTGCTGGAGGTGATTGGTCACAGCGACCCGAAACACCTAAACAACAAAGGCAATCCAGGTGGAAGGTGAGTTAGTGAAGGAAATGCTTATATTTCTGCTTACTTTTTTCTTCTCATAATTGTTCCATGATCCTTCTAAAGACAGATGCTACGATAAAGTGTCGCACGCTAGATTGAAGTAGAGTCGTTATTAGGTGCAGCTTCTAAAGATCCAGGGAAAAATCCTAAAATCATAAAATCCGCAGAGCAAAACCTTGTTTTGCCCTGATTTCCGTGTTGGAGCGAGTCTCATAGTCTGGCGCTATCACGTGAACGCTCTGCTCTCTCTCTGCTAACACTGTTAGGCTGCATTCATACCTTGCGCAGGAACGATCGGTGCGGACGGCGCGGACGGACCGACAAAGCGTAGAGCGTCATTACGCGCTCTGGCGCATGACGCGTACTTGGCGCACAGTCGCGCCATCCGATCGATAATTTCAATTTCGATGAATTCCGTCTATTTTCTGGTGGTTTGTGTACTGTCTCGCTTCCGTTCATGTTTCTTTTTGCTTAAAACCTCTATTTTCTGCTTTGCTCACTGATGCCCTCACCTGGCGCCTACCGCTCTTTCAAGTGCATCTGCACATCGATACTCGTTCAAAGGCAACTGAAAAATATGGACAAAAAGGAAAAGTCTGAGCTAAAATAACACGAATGAAAGCAATGCGGCACATAAAACATCGAAAAACAAGCACGAAAACATATCGGTGCTGAAATTGTCAACGGGCTAGCGACCGTACGCCAAGTACGCGTCATGCGCCAGTGCGCGTGTTGCGCTCTTCATTCTCTTGGCACCGTCCGCACCATTTTCGCCGTTCGCAGTAGCACAGTGTGAAAGCAGCCTTAGAGTCCGCGGTCAGATCCGACAACAAGAGTTTGGCCAAATGGTGGGCGAGGACAGTCCCGAATAGAACCGCCGTTCTTGAGCCGTTACGAGTGCATTCCCTCCTCAACTCGCTCCCGTGAAGGAGGATTCCACAATAAGGTCGGAGGCTGAAGAACTCACTTAGTAGTGATACAGGCCGATACGGTAAGGGTGCAGACCGGCACGCAATTTGCAGCGAAGGATATGCCCTCCTCTCATGGCCGTCCGCGCGCCGCTTTCGCCGTTACCCGCCCACCCCCTGCCGTCCGGCTCTAGCCACCTATGTAACAGAGAGAGCTTTAGCGACGAATCTTATGCGCAGGTCAACTGGAAAATGGGGTCCTTCTTCTCGGGTTACGGGTCTTTTCCTTAGTTTTTCCCTGATCGTTGCCTTCAGCTTGATCTAGTGAGCTATCCTTTCATCGTAAACTTCGCCGCTGAAAGAGGTGCTTTTCTTTTCAGCAAATATATTTCTATCCTTAGCCTAATTTTGCTATCACCTCCTTTGCGTTTTAATTGCTGTTTTCGTTTATGGATGAGAATATAATAATTGAAAGCGATCCAGTGGACTGAATAAACGGACATCATAGCCGAAAAGCCAGCACGGTAGCGAGTTGCGTAAAGGCTCATAGAGATGACAGCAGATCGCACTATTGTATTAGGTCGGTCAAAAAGTATCCGCCGTTTCGCACCTTGACTATTTCCCTGCATTTTTTTTAGTAAGTTCTTGCGCAACCATCCGGACAATTTTTGTGCCTTTTCGTAGAGAAAAGTCAGCTGTTCCACATATATACGAACCTTCAAATAGTTCCGAAAACTTCTTTCGTTCTGACATCTTTTTTAAGCTATGGAAAATCGTAATTTTCGACTGTCGGCACTTTATGGCACCAAACGTGGAGGAGACACACCAGGGTTAACCAACGGTATGGCGCCTGCATTAAGAAAGAATGCGCATAGGAATCACCCAACATGGGAGTAGCTTGCCAGGCTTGCGCCTGGAGAAATAAAGTTTGAAAGTGTTGTACGTGGTAGAAGGACCTCCTCTACTATACAGAACTGTACAAAATAAACGAAGCCACCCTATCACAGATGCTCAACTACTGGTGTGGCAGGAGAGCATAGGGACTCTGAATGTATCGTGCTCGCCCCCATGGATGCTATGAGAAAGGAGGAAAAACGTCGTCAATCAGTACATCGAACTGACCCATGCTAGCAGCTCAAATCGTTGCGACGCCCATGGATTTGTGTACTTGAACTCCTCATTGCAAAAAGGAGGAACCGTTTCTGGGATGGGTAATAGTGTGGCATAGAACTATGCTTCTGCACGCTAGTAACGAAAGGGTTCTTAAATGGGTGGACGAGATTGAGTCGCCTTGGAACATCCCAAAACCCAGCGCACCTACAATTGGGGTTTTCCTCAATGTCTGATGGCGCAGCTCACTGCAAGGCCCTTGAATCGAGTCAGTCGACGACGGCGGAGTTCTGTTACAAAAAATAGAACATGATCCATGCCGAATTGCGTAAAAAGATAGCTTGCTTCAAGGAACAAATGAGGTTCCATCCTTGACCGCGATATCACTGGACGGTCCACCGCGAAGCGCGTTGTGTAAAATTTGTTTGAAAAGGGCTCCGGGGTTCTTCTGCCATCCTTCAAATAGCCCAGGTATATCCCTGATAAAGTACCGGTTTGCCGCTCTTCAACTCAATTCTTGGAGGAGAAATCGCTTTGAGAACAAGACTATGTCAAATTTGCCTAGCCTCAGATTTTTACTTACAGTAATTTGAATTTCTGTCACAATGGGAAACGTTAGCATGGCTATGATTGGCAACTATGTGGTGAATATAACTGTTCTTATTTCAGGTCGAAAGGTTGTGTTTTAGCAGAGTTATGATGTCTCGAAGTTAGGCGCTGAAAACGGCGGATACTTTTTGACCGACCTAATAAAAACGTGGATATTGAAGGACGCGATAAAAGTTAGGGCGACTTCATCATTTTGCGCTGCTAACAATAAGATGGCCTTCCAAGACCATCAACATTTCAATACTTTGGCGTCCAATTTTTCCAAAGCTGCCTAGGAAGTAATAATGCACAGAATCGACTGTTGCTGAACTTCATATTCTTTGTCAAGGATTCTTAGCACACCCCGATGGGGTTCGCATATGTGTCCCTCTCTCAAGGGATCGATAAGAATCGACCACATTAACCGTCGCTGATCTGTAGACGAGAGGGAGAAATAATATGGTTAAGAAAACAGCGTCACCTCAGTCGTCACCTACAAATGAGACAAGTGACACTGATCGCAGTTCCAAAGCCATATCCCTTTCTCCCTAGCCTCGTTGCAACAGTTGGCGACCTTTTGTGCTACAGCCCTAAGTGCCAATCCTCTGGTGATGTTTTACGACAAGGCCAATTTCTTCAGTGAGTACTTAGGCAACACCTCCAGAAAAAGTCAACTTGAAGAAAATTCCATTGGGTGGGATGAAAATCCCATCGGGTGGGATATAGGGCTCCATGGAAAAGCTCACCGGCGGCGCGGACGCGTTCGCGTGTCGGTGACGTCACAGCGGCGGAGAGGGAGCGAGCAAGGGCCAACGCTCTCACCAATACTTGGATACATTGAGTACTCCGAGCATTTATCGCGCTCTTACTTCGTGATAATTGGGAGTAAGTAGGAATCGCACTCGAGGGACGGGCTTGGTCTAATCAACTTCCACGTGACTGTGTTCCTGAGATAAAACCCTTGGATTCCTCTACATTTTCGCATTTCCTAGTGCAAGGACAGTACCTGTACCTAATAAGCGCGGGCCACTTATTCGAACAAGACATTATAGTGCCAGAAACCAGCACTATTGAGCGAAGTGGCAGAGCGGCGCAGGCCACTGCTTGTACGTCCTTCGAGCCTACCGCAGCTGTGACGTCACTTTGACGTCACCAGTACGCGCCGCCGGTGAGCTTTTCTCTCCCCCCCCCCGGATATAGTAGCCCAAATGCAATTTAGTTCAGACAACTCGTCCGACATGCCCGCTCCTTACTTCGGAGTTAGCCCTTGTTGAAGGGCACCGGGTTTTATTGTTTCCTTTGGCATTTGTAATCAACCCGGCACCCACAGTTCCATTAACGACCGCTTCTACCCCACCACTTCGAATTTAGGTGTTGCTTCAAGTGGGGTGAAACTGATGTATCAACGATTTTGAGATCACAACCAATCTGCACTCCGAAACACACTCAGCGGTGAGGGGTTGTAGCTCTTTGGGTCAAATCAGGGTGAGCAGCGGACGAGAACTTTTCCCCAGAGGTCGCATTTGCGTTGACATTGGTGGGAGGGGAAGAGTCTAGGTGGGGACAGAGGGAAAATGGGATAACTCGGCGGCAGCGCGCAACGGAGCGACAAAACGTTAACTTTACTAACACAGGAATGATGGGTCGTATGCAGAACCCTTCGTTCAAGGCCGAAATCGAACCCACATTTGTTGCTCCAAGCAACGTGCAAGCTCAACGCTTTCCTCGATACTTTTGTATCACTTGCCTAGCGATGGAGATGGGATTGGTTGTCGAACTTCAAGAAGTGACCCCGAACTCTTCTTCAAAGACAAGTGCGAGTTTCCTCGAGAACACTGGTCGTGATTGGGTTTATAGGGGTAATCCCTTCTGCCCTCCTTGAGTAAGGCAACAGAACCCGGAAGTACAGTTATGTGGGTATTGTCGTGACTAGAACATGGGCGACAAGGGAGCAAGTGCCTCTGCTTGGCTGCTGCGATCTGCCTTAGCAGTACTGGTCGACCTCGGAAAAACATTTTTGCGCCTTATCCGGAAATTTTTGCTCTTTATCCCGGCTGGCGTTCCTCTTCGCATTCTTTGCCTGATTTCATAACGAAATAACATATCACTTCGATCGCGGTCCGTGCCTTTGAGATAGAAACGAGTAATCCCCCCCTGCAGATTCATGTATGCGCGTCAACCTGATCCTCTCGTAATTGGATTGGAACGCACCATCGCGTCATGGCTCTGTTTGAAGATGGGAAGGATGATCGGCATCATTTTTGCTGTTACCGTGCATAAAGCTGCTTAGCCATCTTTGCCATGTTCTCCGACAACCTTCGATATCTCAATCGGCAACTCATTAAGGTCTAACACCTTCCCAGCTTTTATATCCCAGTTTTCCTACCCAACCTCGTCCTCGGTCAAGTGTGCGGTGGGACCAGTCATGACCTCCATTTGTGCGCTGCTTTTGTGGGGAAACTCCTCGTTCAGAAGCTCGGTGAGCTTTTCTTCCTACCTCTTCTTCACCTTGGATGGCTTCTTCAAAATGCTACCGTCGCTGCTGTTTACATTCTTAACCAGTCTGATGTCCTGAGTAGGCGAGGTCAGGCATTGACTAGCTCTAAGGGTCTTCCCTTTGACGCTGCTGGCTCAGTACGTCCACCCCTCTCTCGTCCTCTCGTGTCTGAGTCCCTAGGCCTTTAGCGGAGATAGTGTTATCGTGATCAGGGTAGTGCCGATGAGAGTCGCATCAATGCAGAAATCATCGGGTCTCATTTCTCGGGTTCTAGGCCATTTTCCTCGATTTTTCCTCTTTCGTACATCACTCACCACCTCATTTCTGATTAACAATGGGCTGCTTTTTCATCGCAAATTCCGCCTTTAATTTATCGTGCGATTGCCTTAAAGTAGCGAAGTGTGCTCCAGAAGACAGTATTTCTGACTTGTAACGATTATGACCGTTTTTCTAGAAGAACAGCGAAGACGAAATGTGACAGATTTCCTTATTCATGCCATTAGTAGAACACATGCAGGAGCCCTTTTCAAGAACTTAAGGAAGGGTTTACAAGCAGACTAGACCCTTGCATCGAATCGGCTCAAGTTTCTAGAGAATCAAAATTTTAATTGGATTCTTAAAACACAAGTCGACATGTCAACTTCATCCCTCTCTACAGAAAATGAGTTCCACTGTTCTCTTTGAGACACGTATTTTATCTCACAACAAAAAGCTGAAACTGTTTAGGAAGAGGACGATTTCGACAACATACCTGCAGCCGGATACAGCGGACACATGCCAGGTATTACTATCTGCATTTTGAAGCATTGAAGCCATCTTGATATCCCACAAGAATACAATGACTCAACATGATTACGTTGAGGTCTGCGACAACTTGGCATCGGGAAGTCCTTTAATGCGGCGGCTAGAGAGGCGAAACGAGATTACAGCCTTCGACGAAGAGCTAACAGTGGAGGCAGAGGTAGGTTTGCTGTTGCTGGCCTCGAAAACGGAACAAGCAGTATGTTTAAAAGAGGATTCCACGATAAGGCCGGAGGTCGAATAGGGAGAAACCTAGCTAGCGGAAAGACAGGGGGTCTTCCTCGGGTGTGGATCGACGCAGCAAAGAGCATGCCCCGGCGATCTAGCACGGCAGTTCCCGCGACGCTATGGCCACTGTCCGCTCAGTCACTCGCCGTTTGGTTCTGGCCTCCTGGCATAGAGAGTGTTAGCATTGAAGAGGGCACCGATGAGATAAGGCTAAAGCGCAAATCAATAGGCAGAAAAGGTCTCACTCTGGGTCAAAATTTCTTGGTTTTTTCTCATCCTTGAATCACTGGCCGCCTTTACCTTAATTTTAGTGGGCTGCCCTTTCGTCGTAAAATCCACCCCAAGGGCAACGTTTCTGTGCGAGTAAAATCGGTAGGTTAGGCAGTGGGGTTGCACGTACTTGCAGCACTATGCCCTTCACCCACCAAAGTGTCAGTGACCACACATAAGCAGTACAATACAAGCGATACAATGCAGTACTGGCGCTGCAACCCAATGACACACTTCTAATCGGCACTGGCAACTACAGGGCTCTTATGAAAATCACTGTTGCAAAATCGCTTTTCATATTTTGATTGTACATACATACGTGCTTACTATATAAATACCTTATGCGAGAATAAGAACAGTTTACCACAGATTCCCTAACCAAGCAAAAATGGTCCAGCGGAAAGTGTTCATACCCTACGCACGGTTTGGTTGTCAAGTCTCGGTTCAAATTTTGTCCAGGCTCAAAAAGCTTTTCGTCTCTCCGGGCTCGATTCCTTAGTGGAAGATTGTGTAGGGGGATAAAGGCACTGATTCGTGCATGGGCCGGTACCGAAAAGTCGAACGCAATCGGGTCCAAGTGGCACTACGATTCTGAGTGAAAGGGATATGCGTGGCGCATACTCACACTGTATTAATCGATGCCGAAAGCTCGATTTACCCTTGTCTTTCACATGTATACCGCCTTATCAAAGACTTGATCATTCTTGTCTTCTATGCATTTACTATTGTATCCCTATAACTATTGCAACAATTTTCAGCGGAAACATCCGGCACATCAAATTCCCGCAATTCTGATGCACAGAATGATTCGTACAATGAAGGTTCACGATCTAGGAAGACGAACGAATATAACTACCATCGAATGAATGAGTAATTGTTATGCACTTGTTGCTGCTTATAGGGAAGCAGTATTTACAAAGTATTTTAACAATCGTTCTCGAAAAAGCTACTACAGTTACGAGCCATCATTCGCAGCGCTCATTTGATTGTTAGGACAAAAATAGTGCCAGGACATAAAAAGTAAAAGAAGTAGCAACTGTATAGTTCTGAAGGGAAGAAAAGAGCACGACTCGGTGAGAAATCTGACAACGGTGGGTTGCAGGCTTATTTCTATAGGACTTCTTAGAACTTGATCTTCAGTTTGTAGCGCAGCGGTGCTAAAAGCAAAGGTTGATCTGAAATCTACGAAGTTAGTGGAACAACCACGGCAGTTCCACAAACTCGTGCCACAGCCTCAGATTCGCGCTTCTGATCCCCGGGTTCTGGAAACGATCCGAAACCGCGACCTTCTTCTGTCACTGGTGACGCTCTAAGACATGTGCTTGTGTGCACTTGATAATTTCCGTTTCCTGAAGGATCACAAGGAGGGGGAAGTGGTGCAGCAGCAGATATGGCTGCTTACCACATGCGTGGATCAAATCCTGGGTGTGGTCTGAGTGTGTTCTAGGTCAATCGTCTGGGTACTAAGCCTTCCATCACTCCGAGGTCGATCAATTCGATAGAAACGCTGAATTGTACATCGGCTGGACCTCCGCATATTTGTATGGGCCAAATCGCATTCAACTCAACATTACAATTACGAATAGAAATAGAATGCGTGGCGTATCAAACGGCATCGACCAATGTCGAATGCTTCATCCTTTTTGCATTTGCTCTAAATGAGATCACAGGAATGCGAATGATGTCAATCTGAGTCGGGCTTGACCGTTTATGTGTAATGTCATATTCATTTGGAGCATGTTCCTTGGATCACGACTCATTTTCTCGTTCGTCTTGACCAGTTGATTTTCCCTGCTGCTTTTAGGTTTTGTTTACACTACTGTATTTATGTAAATATTGACTGTGTACTGCAAATGTAGTTTGCTACCGATGAATAAATATCTGTTTATGGATCTTTCTTCCCAACAACTAGTAATGAGTCAGAGACTAGCTGAGTCGCCGGAACATTCAGTCGAATGGACCAGTTGTGTTGTGTGGTGTCGGAATATTCACGGGTGATGCCAGTTCCTTTCCGGATAGAACGAAGTCGAGTGGACAATGAGTAATCGAACCGGAATCGCTCCATAGGTAGCCTTATCCGCACACACTCATCAAGAGGCAACGACAGACTCAAAATGCAAACACCTCACGGGTGGTCCCCGAATGGATGAGTCACTGAATGACCACCGGTTCCGTGCCAACAATGGCTACTTAGAACGAATTAGAAACTGAAAAAAATTGATTACTGACAGGTCGAAAGAAAGGTTTTGAAACACATCACGTAGTTCAATTTCGGAATTCATTTTTTAATTCTTCACTTATTCCAAGACTTATCATCAATTAACCATCTAGTGGTTAACATCTACTGGTCATTATTAAAGGAAGTTTGAAAACTTGAATAATTATGAAAACATATTTCTTAGTTGGGACGTAACGAAGCCTTCCTTCCCACCGAGTAATGCCACTGTTATAGTAGAGTAGGCAATGCCCCAGCTTCATCTGCACTTCTCTCTATTTACTCATCATTACTTGAAGGTGCGCCAGAACGAGGGACACATGAAGCTTGTCAGTTCAATAAATAATCGTGACCAAAAATCAATACAAACATAAAAGTAGAACAAACAAACGGAAAATTCTTGCATTTAGAGCTTCCCTCTGCTTCGCGCT
>KZ349124.1:0-10528 GCA_002352805.1 Teladorsagia circumcincta | reverse complement strand
GGAGGTCGAAATCTGTGCCACGATCGCGAAGCACCCGCAAGTCGGAGCGTTCGCAGAAGTCTGAACGTTCTGGGCGATCAGAAAAATCAGGCCGTTCACACAAATCAAGCCGTTCTCACAAATCGGGCCGTTCGCACAAATCGGGCCATTCGAGTCGATCCAAGAAGTCGCGTCGTTCGCCAAAGTCCGAGCGTTCCGAACGTTCCGAACGATCCGAACGCAAGCATCGATCGTCAAAGTCTGGGCGTTCGGAACGTTCCCACAAATCGTCTCGGTCCCGAAAATCATCGCGTTCTCACCGCTCTTCGCATAAATCGAAGAAATAATGCACGCACACCCCGATCGTGTTGGCTCTCCGTTTTCCGATGGTATTTTTGTGCTTATGCTGGTTGGTACTGCGGAGTGCTAAGCATAAAGTTTTCATTTTATCAGGTTGTTCACAAAACGCAGACACAAGACAATACTCATGCACGCGTTCAGACTGCACACAAACACACATTGTACTGGTACAATCTCATTCTGATCGCACTCGTCAGACAACTCCGCCCACTAGGCGGATTACCCGCCCAGCACATTTTTTGCTCTAATGCACTCTTCGCAAGAAACCATGCATTGTCCGTTGCCATACCTGTGCTGGTAGCCGTACACAGGTAACCTTGAGCACAATCATAAGCTTTGTTATTGTCAAGTCTGATTGCCGCTCAGTGGGAGGGGGGGGGGCGGAAATATGGCTCGTCCGGGGTCGTACGCGGCAGATTGCGCGACAAATTCCGCCGCGATGCGGGTACGGCATCTACCCAATCTGGTGTCTGCGAACTACTTGAACTCGTTCCTTTGAACGGCTTCGATGTGATGCTCCAGCCTGCGCTTTCTCGACTAAGCATCGGCTCAGAACTAGTGTGACCTCACTAATTCAAACTGCCACACCGTAATTGGCTCACCCACCCCGGCCTCACCACCCTCCAAGCCCTAATCCTAAGGCTCTCACCTTCCTTCTCGGGATTTGGAGCCGAACCAGGCGCCGTGCCCTGGTCGCCTGTCCTCTGGCAAGTCGCGGCAGGATCATTGAAAAAGTCCGAGTGGTCTGGAAACCGTCCAAATCGCCGCGCAAATTTGCCGCGCTCAGCCGCGGACGAACCAAGTCCCGCACCCTCGCTCAGGCACCCATGCCATTGGGGGAGGGCAGGGAGGATGGCAAACATTTGGGTGAGTGGCAAATACTTACAGTATATGGAATGAGCAGGGGAAAAAGGGAAAGAGCAAGATGTGAAAGAGATCCTGGCGCGCTCACGTCTTTAGGAGAGAGTCAAATTAAGCAGGGTGAAAATAGTGCCGAGGAAATGGTCACGTCTTTGCGTCCCCCACCTTTTACAGAGGTTCGGTCCGACCCCCTCTTACACTCTGCACATCCTTATAGCAAAAAAATGTTACCTTACCAAAAAATGTTACCTTGGTACAGTGGAAAGCAGCACCGCTAAGACACAAATGCTTCCCTGTTCAAATTCCAAACCACATCCTGCAGAGACTGGCTTCTCCTTTTATCATTTCAGGACAGGTCAGTCTATGCTACAATAGGAAGCGAAAAGAGGTAATGAATACAGGCTGTTGAGGAGTCTTGCGCTCCGGTGTAGCGGCAGAGCCAACCGTGCTTTTTGATTGGAGCGCACAAGTTGAAAAAGTTGTCGAATCTATCTCCTATTTGACAGAATATAACTTTCTTCGATTAGAATCATTTCAGCAAAGGAAGACTAGACTCTGAATACACAAGTCCTCTTGTTTCTGAAGACGTTGATCCCAAACACCGCGTCCACCGTCCGTCCAACACCATGGTAATGGATGACGTCGTATTCGTAGACGGTGAAAGCAGTGAAGGTGGGCCTGCTTCTGCTTATGGGGGACATCTGTGAAAGCAGTGAAGGTGGGCCTGCTTTTGCTTATGGGGGACATCTGTGAAAGCAGTGAAGGTGGGCCTGCTTCTGCTTATGGGGGACATCTAAGGAATATATCGACGCGAAACTCGAAACTCCGAATGATAGCGGCAGTCTTTGCAACAAAAAGTTTGATGATGTGCGCCATAGGCAAAGTGACTCCTTTTTTGCCCCCCCCCCCTGAATACCGTGCGTCGTTCAAGCCAACCACGTCTAGCATACCTCCGGGGTGGTTACTTGCTATCACACTTGCCTGGGTGGATAAAAACACTGACGTGTGCATAAGGTGGCTCCCGCATTTCACTGTGTGGGAAAAATTGAATGTGCTGTGCATCCCGAAACATTACGTATCAGCGCCTATTATTTTATCATTTATCCTCTTACCAGATTGGTCCCCCGGCAAGTGCCGAGCCTCCCTTTCCTGCGTGGGCTTAAGCTTTCCGCTTTGCCCTCTTCCACCTTGACACCGATACCTCGTGGAGGTGCCGCAGGTGGAATAGGGCACAGCGGATGGCTACGCAAAAAAGGTGTTCCATGTAATAGAGAGCACCATCAATCTGTAATAGAGGACGGTAAAATAGCATCGCGATACCTGACTGCACATTAGCTCTAGATTGTTTTCCCTCCTCTCTTCCCCACCCCCCCCCTTCCTTGTCCCTTCTTCCTCCACTGCCCTCCAGCTACCATAGCATCATCATACGGAATAATGGAGAGTGTACTCAGTAGGTGTTTATATAGCCTCTGAGGATGCTATCACAATCATGCCATTGCAAAACATTCATAGCGCAAGACTTGCGAGCTGACCGATTTTGTGAGCGGCTTGCTCACCATGAGTTTCCTTATCACTTCATTGCGGACGGACAGACGGACATACTTACATACATACATACATACATACAGACACACATACATACAAACCGACACACCAAGTTAGCGGTTTATAAAATAGAAGGATTTTCCATCAGTTGACAGTAGTTTGCTCGCGCCCATACTTTCAGCCACCCTGTAATAATCGTGGAAGAGTGGAAATTTTGTGCTTCGTGCAGAGAATTTTTATCAAGATTAGGAGTTGACAGTCGCTTTCCAACAAACTTTATTCAATGGTTTTCTTTTGAGAGCTATGGAGGGAATACACAGTCATTCTGAAAATCTAGCAGACGCCAGATGCCTTGCAGATCTCCTTTGGACTGGAATTTGTCTGAAAATATACATACTGTTGAATCATGGCACCTAGTTGTTCAGTTGTTCCGCAGGTGATGTCATTTTTTCAATTGAATATTCTTCCCCAGAGTTCCATCCCTTTATGCATTATGCCCTGAATGGCTTTTTAACATTCCGCCTTGGGTGACCAAAGTCATGTTGTACTTCTATTTGAACTTGCTTTTTTCTGCCGGAGCTCCATGTTGAACCACTGCCTCGTTGAATATAGACCAATTTACCGCGCTATCGCAGACTTGTGGGCAGTTTTTGGGACTGAGCCCAGGAGTGAATAGGAAGTGCGCGGAAAAATAAACATGGCTCACACATCCTGAAGTCTCGTCCTGCATGCTGACACGTGAAGGAAATGAAAGGGAAATGTGCCGTAAAGTAGGGCGATCACAGAAGGCCTCGCTGAGCTCGACGGGGAAGACCATGACCTCATATTCTGAAGACGATAAGGGCAGTGAACAGAGGCCATCCTGACAAAAAATACTATGACTACGGCAGCCTGTTCGAATCAAATCTTGCTGGTATGAGTCATGACCAAAGTGTCTTTTTTGGCCACTCCTCTATTTAGTAGTGGCCAAAAATCAATTTGCGAGTAGTTTTTGGTTTTTTTTTAAAGGCAGAGTCGTCTCGTTCAAGAAAGTTATTTGTTTCGTCTTTTTTATCTACAGAAAAATTTTCAATCTTTAGCTCAAACCGAGGGTTAAAAAATTAAGATTTTTTGGATTTATTTGAAAGAGGCAAAATTCACGTAGTCGGTGTATTCGAACAAAATATAGTAGATTCACCGCACAATCAACCACACACCCACTAACACTGAGCAACACTAGCACTTTTTGGAAAACTCTCTCGAGTAGCTGTTACATAAACTTTGTCTGAAAATGGGGTCACTAGTAAACTCTCTCTAATACAAATGTTCCTTAATTTTACCAGATGTTCATTTATATTCTGGGTCGTTTTTTAACAGAAGTCATTGAAGTTCTTACTGATGTCGTTTTATGATGTTTGGCGCAGCGGACTGATCGCTTGTTCCAGCAAAGGCGCCTCATGCTGTCGAAACCTCTCTCTCGTGTAGGAAACAGATGATTTAAAGCAACAGTCTCAGCAGGGGTCCAAAAATTCTATGCTATGGGGTGGAAATGATGCGCTAGCCCTAATTAAGACTATAGGAAGTGTCACTAACCAAAAAACTCACCTTGGGAGGTCTCAAAGAAGCCAGGAAGACGTCGTTGACAGGGGCGGCCGCAAAGATCTTAGGGAATGCCCACTTGCCAATCATTGCCGCGTCTTTTTCATGGGTTTCACTTACTTATTTCATTTGATTGTTGTATTTCTATTTTTATATGATGCATATGTCTCTAATTGTATTAGGGCAAATGCGGTTGAAATCTAGCGAAGCAAGTGGATCAGACAACTCGTACACCAGGTGAAACCTGTTTAAAGGCTTCGCCGGCGGATTTCTTCGTTTTTTTCCTTCATTACCAGTCAACTCTGTACCTACAACTTCGTTACCGACCGCTTAACGCCTCGGATTCGTTCTGAGACTGTTGGTTTAAGTCGTTGCTCTGCTGACAGATTAAGTTACGACTGCCATACCTAAGATACACAACGCCTTTGGAATTCAACAGTACACATCTGCCATCACAAGTGCCCACGGTTGCACCAGTACCTTCTGGACCAAACATCAACCATTTATTCTTTCCGTTGAGATGACGTTAGAACACTGCCAGAATCTGGATTCCGAGCTTGACCGAGTACACCCTTCCTCCATTCACCTCACTGTGGGCTTTTTTCCTAGATTTCAAGTAGTAATGAATACGTAGTACATGGAATTTTAGGAGATTCTAGAATAGAAGTTGTTATTCATTCATAGGCAGGGCAGTTGTGCAACAGTGACTTTGTGTTCCAACAGAGCAACGACTCAAAGCATCGTGCTTTTCACATGCAAGACTACTTTCGAGAGTATTGCGCGCTTTAAGTGCAGCGGCCAAGTCCGTCTCCTTAGCCAAACATCACAGCCACAGCCATCAACATCAGAGCAGCTATGGGAGAAGCTGTATTGAAAACAGCAGAAAAATTAATATTAGAAACCTGGTCTTAGTCGAAGGGATATGGAAGAAGATGCCTCATCAATTGACCCTTTATTCAGATCCAGTTGGTGTAACAGCAACTTTAAAGGAGTTTCGGCAATGCGCCAGACTTGCCCAATAATACTGGCTATGAGCTGTTGAATTATACGTTATTTCATTCGTATATACTGACTACGCGGTTTTTTTTTCGTGCTTCAATGATGTCAAGTAATCCAAAATTCCCTTGAACCCGGTTCGAGTTACTCGTTGTTATTTTTCTGCAGGTTGGAAAGCTCTGAACAGATATTCGGTGCAGAGTAGGAGAGTAATTTCAAGGAGAAGAAACCTCAGAAACCTTCCAGTTAGTTGATTTCTGGTCGCTACTGTATATATGCATCGAGTTCAAAGCGGAACATCTGGCCTAGGAAAACCACTAATGCTCAGCTGTCAAACAACGAAGCAATTCTGAAAGAAAGCTGACTCCAATTGGCTCAATGTCCAGAGTGGGTTGTTGCACCTCTATAACAGAAAAAAGTTACTATTACAAAGGTATTCCATCGGACTATTCTGAGTAAGATCCAACGATTGCAGTAACATGGTCATGAAAGCGTGTTCCATTCGAGGCACACACAAATGGACAGATTTAGCGTATTGAATTTATGGACTACGAAAAGAGTTTCTATATATACAAGCCACAAGCTTAGCGTTTATGAACACAGCAGGGAGTTGGAGGAAAACTAATGTCTCAAGAAAATGACATTACCCATCGATAATTCAATATTTTTGGGTTGCTTGTAGAGGAGCCATTGATTCATCTCACATGTTGCAATTTTCATATTACCAGATATTCCGATCAAGACACGGACCTTCAACATGTCTAGGTGAGGAGCAAACCTGTCGCAGACTTCCTTAGTGCATGATTCCTTCACCTTACCACACTCAGCTTTCATCTGAAAAAAAAAATGTTCAGCCCTACTGTCACGGATTACGTTTTTTGTCGAAAAGTCTTCAACCTGTAGCGGAGAACTTGCTGAGTTCTCTCATAATTCCTGCATGAAATTTGGCACTTTTGCGTACTTGAGTTTCATCTCCATCTCTTTCCTCAGGTAACAACTAGTTAACGTAACCACAATCATGGTCCCTTATCTGCATGTACTTGCCAGGAAACGGTCAAATGCTTTGCCAGGGAATGCTTATAAGAATGAGGGAAGTTAGGGGTTTGATTATTTGGAGAGATCGTTTTTTGGAAGGTCATATTCCTTGACCTTCTCCTTCTCGCAGGTGGTGTTCAGAGCGCAGTAGAGGCGTCAGTCCTATAGAGCAATGCCAAATCTATACGGTGGACGTGCTTTGTTCGTCCTTCCTTTCTCTCTCAGAACGTAGCGAGTTGACGTTGCAATGTAGGGTCGGGCGTTCATGTGGAGAAAGGAGGTTTTAGAATTTTTGACGATTCTCTCGCACTACTGAAGGCAACCCGGACGCTACTCCTCGCCAAGTTTCGCAATATTCGTTTTGAAGAGCCCACAGGACCACCCGATAGTGGGCCATGGGTCAACGACCGCGAGGAGCCTCCAAGATTAGATGGAGGGACGTCATAAATAAAGGCTTAAGTGGGGTCACGACTAAGTCAGTGCAGGAGAAACCCTTCATAAAACAAAGCAGCGAAGACTGATAAGGACACATAACCTTGCCACTGCGCGGGACTAACGCTAGGGAGAAGAAGAAGGCGAGTGTTGGTACATCGGCTGCGCAGAGCTACCTGCTACTTTACGCTGGAAGTGCCCAAATGCAGTTCCAAATTATGAAGGAGCGGGTCCTCATAAAAAGCAGCTGGAGGCCCAGTATACAATACCGCTACTGATTTTTGTTCAATCGACGATTTGCGACGCATTCGATACGTCGCGACCGTCGCCTCGCCATAACTAGTGAACAAATGGACTAGGTCGTTTAAAAGATATACCACTGGATAGCTCTGCTTAAGAAGAATCCAACGGCATAGAGGACTACTAAGTTCCTCTGATTTTTGCGCTTCATTTTCATGAAATTCATCAAATTACCTGAGGCTGACTCATTAGCGAGCGTTGCTCGCTATAATTATAACCAGAGGGGAACAGGTATTTATAGTAGTATTTAGCGAGAAATAAACTTATGCTATCACTTCTATGTGAAGTGCAAAAGAGACTGTTGTGTACTTCAGATGGTGCTCGTCATTTTGATACTGAATTCATCCCAGGTGGGTCAGCTTTGTTGAATGTCATTTTTACATACTGTCATACGTCTCTAACTTGTTCGCTAAAGAAGAAAGCGTAAACTAGCTGGAAACGTGAGGTGTTCCACGGGAGCATTCGGATCTTCTTAATGGAAGTGATCACGATAGCTCCCCTACGAAGATGAGGAATGTTCGGTGTAGGGGTCATGTCCAATCAGACAAAAGGTAGTATCTCATCAATAGTGGCGCCTTATCAACAGCGTGATGAAGCGCCAAAATTCACTTCCGAGGAGCAAAACATCCCCTATCGATGTAGAAGGGGTTGCAATTGCAGCGCGCTAGACGTGATTCCGTTGTGATCGTTCAATTTTCATTCCATAGTGCACTGTAGACTAAGCTGCCGTATCTCTTTTCCTTATGGTGTGTATCTTCCACGGGCTCCAAACACAATCTATCTCATACCTTATCGGTTGGTGTCGCGGTGAAGCGAATCCACGTTACTGCCAGCGTAATCGCTTCCTTTAATCGAAATCAGTGCTCTCCTTTTTTTTCACAATAGAAGAATTCGGGTGTAGTTCCCTAATACCAAATCGCTCAAACTTACAGTTGTAGATATTGGTGATAGTTGATAAGTGATGAGGGGCAACCAGTATTTTTATTGAGGTCAGTTTTTCCTTGGAGATACATCACTTTTCAATTCTTGTTGTTTTCCCATTGACTGCCACTTTACCTGACTGATACAGGTGCTTGTTTGGCGTACTTCCATATGGCTTCGCCCTTATTGAGGTCGCTTCGCATTTAACCGCGGAGTTTTGGCGCCTAATCAGCGTTTCCTCGCACCTAATGAATTCTTGAATGGAAGAGATACGTACCCTTTTTACTGACTCGCCTGTGCTACTGCATCCACTGCTGCATGTACTTCCATGCTGCACACACACTTTATCATAATCGCTCGGTCTGAGGACTGATGTCAATCGATCTTTACTGCGACACTTTCCAAGAATTCCCGTGGAACACGCACACCGAATCACCAACTCGTTATATTGATAAGGAAAATATGAATGAAGCTTTCATCTTTTATCGAAATACGTACTGTTTTAAGCGCTCACCTCATCAACAGCATAACTATAATCTTTGTATATCTTCATGCCTTCTTCGCACTCGCTACAGGTTACTTCCTTACATTTCTTACAAGAGCCAGTTGAAAACAAGAGGCACAGCAGCATGGCTGGAGCAAACAGGAACTTCATGCTTGTACTTATGCCTAGTTACTCGTCACCTGAAGAAGTTGTTCTGGACATTAGTACGAACCTTAGTGCTATAGCAACATAAGGAGGAACGTTGAGACCCCTATATTTTCAATACACTTTGTAGGAAGCTAGGCGATTATATGGAGGATGCAATATCAGGCAGACCGTCCAATGCTGTCTAGGCCCTTTCGTCGACTTTCAATGAGAATTGGCAAATCCGGCAGATATCGAACAGGTATAACGATCGTCCGATCATCTCATTCTCCCACTCACTAATTATTGAATTAACCTTCAATACTTTTATTATATAGTCTTCTTTTTTCAAAAGAAACCGAAAATGAATTAGTGCGGAAAGCTCCCTGAAGAAGAATATTCAGAGGAATAATAGATGTGGCACTTCCGTAAATGAAAATCACCCGAATAGAGCGCCAGAGCTTGACTGGCGCCCTCTCATCTACTGTGCTCCCTCGCCTCATACTCTCCTCTCCGACTTTATTATCTTATCATAGCCGACTACGAAGGTGACTGTGTCCTTTCACGTAAGTGATCTCGACAGATCCCTTTCTTTTTCTCCCTGTTGTTGGCCCATTTCACACCAGTAGTTCGAATTTGTGTGCGAGAACCACACCAATTTGATCCTGGACCACGCCTTCAAGCTCTCCAGGAATTCGTTTGTTGTTGGTTGGAGCTACCGCTCAAGGGATGCGGACACAATAATTCTTATAGGGACGATAAGGAATGCTGTGCATTGGAGTGGAGACGGATCCTGCCCATTGTTGCAACATGTGAATTTTCAGCGGCAGTAGCGCAGCGCCTCATCAACGGAGTGTTAAGGCGCCGAAATACACTGTGAAGGCAGACCCCGTCGCAGCATTATCCCTATTCTTTAAGATTCCGCATACAACTTAGGACTCACTTGATAGCCAACCGTCACTGGAGCAAGAGAAGTCGAAATGAGAGACGTCTACTACAACCGGCTGATAGTAAGTGTATTAATGACTCATGTTCAGAAATTTGTATTCCACGCACGTCTTCGAGATGTGACCCAATAGACATATACTGCTCCGCATAATTATACAGCCACCTATAAATTCTGCAAAAATTCTTCTCCCAAAATGTATTCGAGAAAGCCTCTATGTGGAAATGGTTGTAGGTACAAATGTTATTTTGCACACCAGACAGAGTTCCAGCTTTGAAATTTGAAGGAACTTTTTCTGCAGTTTTCGGAAATGACTCTCTGGCATATTTCGCATAATTATAAAGCCACCCCATACTCTTGTTGCCTTTCGTTTCTGCTGGAATAAATTTTTACGCTGTTATCCAGCTTTCATCTTTAGGTGAAAACAAGAGGGAAACCGTAGTCATCTACTATATATAAAGCGCTAACTCTGTCTGTCGTATGTTCACGAAATTCATAGCGCACCTCCCAACAGTCACCTATAGTCAGGGTGAATATCGGTCGAGGAGTTCCTCGACGGGGGTCGTATTTGTCCCTGTGGAAGACGGAGAGGGGTCGTAATTGTCGGTGTCAGTATCAGACCTGGCGTGGTATCCAGTACTGGGAGATGTGAGAACACTTTTTTTTATTAGAAACTCATCATGCGCTCGCAGCACCTTTCAACTGACTTAAAATTCCGAGCGAGGACCGAGAGCATGGCGTATACTAGACCGAAATCAAGTGGGGCTAACTGTCTCTAATTTATCAGCGATAGCAAGGAGATGCGCAACTAATGCATTTCAGGAGGTTTCAATGAATTTCCCAGCAGTAATGTGGAAAGAATCCTGGTTCGACTGAAGAAAAAAGGACACCGACTTTTCCTCGACGCAGATTTCTCTTTGAGTAGGAAGTTTTCAAAACAGATCAAG
>KZ349123.1:6175-26754 GCA_002352805.1 Teladorsagia circumcincta | reverse complement strand
GTGGTTTTTTCTGTTCACTTCTGAAAAATGGGTCACTTTGAGAAAATAAATGTGGGAGAAACTTTTTCAACAACAACCTTTTTGGTTTCATGTTACACGACCAGAACTGAGGCTTCCATCTATGAAAATGGAGTGAATCTAACAAGGAGAGCTAACGTTTACGTATCATCCCACTATATATAATTCGCTAAGTATGTCTGTGCGTGTGTCTGTGTGTGTCTGTATGTCTTGAAATTCATAGCGCGCGGCACAGCTGTCGTCAGAAGTTGATTCCAAGATATGATATAGGGAGTGGGACGGGAGCATATTTGGCGGGGGCGGACACCGATAACTGCTGGTAAGGTCTAACAGAAAGCCTTAGAACGCAGGTGTAGAGGATTCTATAGGGCGCAGAGCATTAGTCGTCAGGAATTGCTTCTAAGATATGGTATACGGGTTGGGGCGGAAACATATTAGGGGGGGGGCAGAAAGTGAGAACAACCGATAAGGACTATGGATTTGGATATGAGCAATTACTTGGTAATGATGAGTCTTGCACGCATTGCGCGCACAGCACAGTTTTGCGGCGATGTGGAATGATGCGCCGTAAACTCTCGAGTTTATCCCCATACACAACGAATATCTTACTTTCAGGCTGAATTCCATCCGATTGTCGAATGCTCCATTCACCTGTGGCTGTTGACCTTTCCTTCTCCGTCAACCAATTGCCCTTCTAAATTTTCCCAGTCTCGGACTACCTCTTGACCGATTTATAAATCTTGTGGTAAGCTCTGTCTCTTTCGTTGCGTGTCCCACTTATCTTTTTCTTTCTCGCTAACCTCTCCCAACTTTTTGCCAGAACTCTGAAAAAACTTCCTGAAACCGATTTGTAAATCTGTCAACTCGCCCACCTTACTGTATGCCCAACCCACTAATGGGAGTTGACCTCCCTTCCGTTGACGGACTCAGTTCTTTTTTTTCGGACTCCGCGACTACTTGAACGCGAGTTACAAATTAGCGTGGACAACTCCACCCGCTTTGAACATGCCCCTCCCACCAGCAGCAGTTGGGCGTTGCGGCTTTCCTTCATCCACCTCTATCCGCCTTTTTCTCGCTCTCCGGGACTTCTTGGAACGGAGTTATGAATTGTCGTCGCAAACTCTGCCCACTTTGGTCATGTCTTCCCCCCGATGACGGTTGACCTCCACCTCTCCACCCATCTCTATCCACCTTTTTCCCGGTCTACGAAACTTCTTGGAACCGAGTTGTAAATTTCTGCCGCAAACTCCGCCCACGTTGGAGCAAGCTTCACCCACCAATAGCGGTTGACCTCCGCTCCTCCATTCACTCCTATCCACCTTTTTCCCGGTCTCCGGAACTTCTTAGAACCGAGGTATGAGTTTTTCTCGCGAACTTGCCCACGTGAGCGCAAGCTTCACCCACCAATAGCAGTTGACCTCCACTCCACACACCTATCCACCTTTTTCGGCTCCATAAGACTTCTCCGACTCGAATTATGAGGGCTTGCAGGAAATGGTGTACACTTCAGAGCGCGCTCCACCCATATCACGCATGCTGGAAACACATTAGACTTTGTTCCCTACACCAATTTATTTTCTGCTCTGTAGGCTTTCTCGTAACTGAGTTATGAAATTTTTTATAAAGCACTGCTTTTTTGAAGAACGCTCCGCCCATTGAGGGGGTGGATCCTCCTAATTCGATGTGACTTAACCAACGTACACCTTTATCACTTTCTGGCCCAGTTGCGAGGTTGTTTTGTCATTGAAATTGAAATCTTGGTCGTCGGTGCAGTTCATTTCGATGCACACCACGCCCACTGTAGGCGGGGCTCCGCTTGTGTTGTGTGTTTTGCACTTCGTGTTTTGTGTTTCTCACTTCGTGAGACCTGGGCCACCCATCCCACACTAGACGCGGTCTCTCCAGGCGGACCCTCAGGAGCTAGGGAATTTCGTTACAGACATACAAACGACAGAACGACAGAGCGACAGGCGAAGCGCTTTATATGTAGTAAGTAGGATGTCGATAGTAAAGTGAACAATGTACCGTAGTGGCGTCAAAATAGGCTTCACTGAAAATGGGCGTAGCCGGGTTTTATATTGAGAAATGCATGTTTTCAATAGATCTGAGTGATGTTATCAAAGAAAGACTACTACAGTGCTTGTGATAAAGATGATGCATGTGATAGCAATAATTTCCCACAGCATTTCGGTATCCACAAACAACCATAATTTTTCCAAAACTTACAGGGTCTAGCGGCCAAATGAGCTTTGGAAAAGTGAACGATCACTTAGGTTGTTCACTATTAGAGATTGGCGTAAACAGGTACCATTCTTCAGATGCTGGAATGGTTTGGCGGTCGAGGAATTTCTCAATTGCATTGAAACAGGAAACAACGACCTTCTTAACCCATTCGCGACAATGTCAGCCACCGGTGACTGACGCGAAGATGCTCACTTCGGACCATGTCAGCCACCGGTGGCTGACACTCGTAGTAATCTGTCGGCGCTGGTCCGAACGGGCAGTCTTTGAAAATCCCGCGCGGTCGCGAGTGGGTTAAGGAGCTCCGGGACGTTAGCGGTCGAAGCAATCTTGGCGCTGACACGACATAGCAAATGAAATATGTATGTATCTCTTATCGCGCAGCTAGGTAATCACTATACTGACTCCTTCATTTTCGCCTAATCGCCCTTATCAGTTCTCATCAGTTGTTGTCACTTTCCGTCCCCAACTCAATATGTTCCCGCTCCATTAAACCAACTCCTGACGAGTGCTGGGCCGCGCGCCATGCTTTTCGTGACTTCTACGTTCTGGCGCCCCTTATCATATCTTATAGCTATCAATTCCTGACCCCCACCAGATATGCCTCCCCCAACCCCTACAACATATCCTGAAATCAACTCCTGACGACTGCTGGTACGCGCGCTATGAATTTCGTGACAGACACACACAGACATACTTAGCGAATTACATATAGTAGGATGATGACCTGCAGGGAAATCCTACTTTATCACTAACGCAAAGCGATCTTTCGTCAAAGACATCAGTCATTCCTACTGAAAGCATAATGCGGCTCTTCGCATGTGCCCTGCTATTCCAATCTTTTCATTGGCCGCAGAAGCACCCCATCGAGGGATAGCCATGGAATGAGGTGGGGTAGAAGTAGAAGTGTGCGCTGACCGTTGAAAATTCCGTCAGTTGCTCAGTTCAAGGAAAGGATACGTTGTCATGCGCGCTAGCGAGCGGAGCAGAGCTGGCTATATGTAATCACCTCCGTTGTTGATGACGATCACTGCCATTCCTCCACCTTCCAGCTGTTAAGCCGCGTTCATAGGTCGCGACTTGCGAGATTAGGAAAGAAGGATAGGATATGTGAATAGTAGTGGAGCAGCATATCGTGCTGACAAGATTAGATACGTGTCGGCGCTATAGCAAAATACAGGGTGGCATAGTGATGGCAAAGCATCTCGAACCGCGCAAAACATCTCCTTTCTGCTGAAAACGGGACTGAGCCTTAGACAAGAAAGGAGTGGCTTCAAAGTGCGTACGTGATTTTGATGTTTTCTCAGGAACCGCCCCTCCACAGGATTATAATGTTCCCTTCCAGCGCTCCCTTACCGAACCGCCTGTGACCAAGAGTCATCAGATTCTGTGTCAACGGTGCGGACGACGGTTGTGCCGCTTGCATCGTTCCAAAACTTGGTTTAGGGCGCAAACGTTCCAGAACTTGGTTTAGGGCGCAAATTCAGAGGAGCCAAGCCAATTCACTTACCTTCCGAAAAGTCATGCTCTAAGGCCCTAAAATGCAGACATGGATACAGTTCCAAAACAGTCAGAAAGGGAGCAAACTGTTCAGCACTCAATTAGTGCATTGATCTATCCGCTACTGAGTTGGAGTTTCTGAGCGGGTTTTGTGCGCTGCTTCGTCGAAGATAAGTCAGCTGGTCTAGGGCTCCGCCGTCTGACAACGGTATCTCTCTGAATCCTCACCATACATTCAAGATATCCTCAACATCCGGGAGGTAGCCAAGGCTCCTGTGGGGTGAGGTCTGGACCGAAAAGTTGGGTGAAGAAGAGTGGCTGCAGCTGATAAGAAGTGATAAGGGGCGCCAGACTACGAATACCACCAGTTTCGTGGCGGGTGAAAGTAGAACCTTGACTCTTACATATGGTAAGGAGGGTGCCAGTGGGTGACCAAAAGTGATAACAATCGATAATTGCTGATAAGTCAGGTTGGGAACTGAGTACTATCATTTTCGTGGTATTCTTAGTAATGACAGTAAAACCCTAGCTTCTACATGTTGGATAGGGGATCGGACGGAGACACAAATGTTGAGAGGTATGAGTTGATAACACACCTTTCTCACCCAAGTCGATAAAATTTGTACAAACATCTGCAGTCCGCAGTGTTCATACGCCCATACAGAAACGGTTCCTCTCTTCTAAACGCTCGCTATGAGTGGAGTAGCTTCATCTATTTCTTTCGTCCATCCATCCCTTCATCACCTCTATCCCGCGTGAGTCACTGCTTCGAGGGAGAAGTGTTTTTTCTATTCGTTCCATTGCGCGTTTCTATCAATAACCCTTTGCACTATGCTGTAACTGCTGTAATTCGCATGCCGTGCTGCGTACTCCCATGGCGGTCGCAATCTTGGTCGAGAGTTTCTGTGCTGAAGCGTTCCATCCACTTAACATTCCGACTGGCACTTGCAAGGAGTTATTGACGCCGAGGGGTGCGTTATAATAGCTCTTACCAGGAAAGCCTTCCAGGACATGAAGCACCTTTTCGGAACAGTTTTTTCCATTTCATAGAGGCACGCGCAGGGAGCATAAAACTGAAAACAAGCTTTTCTGAGCGACTCTGGGAGTATCAGAAAACATAGCGAAACCATGGCTCGTGGTTCGATCCCCACTGAAGATAAATTTTTGCATTTCTCTGCTTTCCGCTTTCTTCAGAAGATAAATTTTTGCATTTCTCTGCTTTCCTCTTTCTTCGGCTCTATGTCTTATCTTATTCATTGTGCAAAATGCTTCTATTATGTAACCCATCACCACTAGAAGTGGTGAAATTCTGCTAAAAATACACAAATACAAATTGCAAAGGAAAAATTTCTCTCCTTCTTCTGGCCATCCTAGAGCGCTCAGAAAAAATGATTATCAGTTTTATATTCACGCAAGTACTTCTATGGCGTGCAACACACCGTTTTGAAAAAGCGCTTCATGACCTGAAAGCCTTTCCTGGTTAGAGATGCATGCCACACGTGCTTCATCGAATTCGAGTTAGAGAAGCGGAAAGGCTCAACCAATCGCCGATTATCCTGGCGTTTCTGGTGTTTTGCACCTGGCCTGCTCGATGCGCTTGAACATTGTCCTCCATACTAATGAAATTGAGATCAAATGCACCGCTGAAAAGATACCCGCATGAGAGGACTCCGCATCACAATAACTTCAACGAAAAAACATTCCGCGATCAGGAGTTGAGGATTCAGCACGAATGGTTTTGAAGAATAATTGAAAAAGGTTCCCGAGGCGCGTGCACTAGTTGCCGTCAATGGGTCGAAGGATAAGGTGATAGGTGAGAGGATCGGAAACCTACACAGCGGAAAAACAGGCAGACCCCGTGAGGGTGCAGACCGACATGCAATTCGGTGCTATCGGCGTGGCACGCCCATCGACTGGCCAACCACTCGCCGCAGGTTTCCAGCCGTTCAGGGGCAAGAGCGTTACCGCTGGAGAGGGCATCGATGCGAAGGTCAGCGGGCCATGTAGAGGACCTATTTCTCAGCCACTTCTCATAGTTTTTCTTCGTCTCGGCTTCAATGATACCTCTACCTCAATTTAAAGATCTGCGTCATGATAAGACTCCATCTTTGAAGGCAAGCCTCTGGCTAAGTTCTGAGAATATGAACGCTTTGCTGCAATGGTCGAGCTGCGGCATGAAGTAAAAATGGAGAAGGAAACAAGCGAAACGATCAATAACTCCGAAATTTGGGTATACAGTGCGTACCAAAAGTATGTGGACGCCCTAAAATCGATTCTCGAGGGTCAACTTAAGATTTTTCCTGCCATAAAATCTCCACCATTCAACTCTCCGTGGTCGATGACCTACAATGACATTCTGGGCAAATGGTTCCACTCTAGGTACCGGGAGCCTGGTTCAGAACATGCCAAACAGAATGTTTGATTCTATCAGAACGTTTAGACGGCCTAGCAGTTTTCGGCTCTGAAGATATTTCCGTTTTTCGAAAGTGTCCACATACTTTGATACAAAGAAAAAAATTTCATTCAAAACTATTTTGCTGAATTAGAACGAAATGTTTCGCCCAAATTGTCATTGTAGGTTATCGAACACGGGGAGTCGAATGGTGAAGGTCTCGATGCAGGGAAAATCTCTAGGTGAACCCCGAGAATCGATTTTAGGGTGTCCACATACTTTTGGTACGCACTGTATACTTCGAAACCCTTACGTAAGGGCGACTGTGGTACGACGAAAAGACAGGTCAACAAACACGGGAGAGAACTCGTCGACCTCCATGTCAATTGCGGTGAGTGAGAAGAGTTGCAGGAGCCGATGGCTGTCACGCATCGCTTACCAGAGATCCACCTGGGTTGGGGCATAGGACAAGGTGTTCGTAACACATGAAATAAGAGTATTCCCTCGGGCATTATGAGGGAAATATACGCAATAGAAAGTGCGAAACTTCCCATTACTCCGCATTCGAGCTTCAGAACAGAGAGTGACCTCAATGGGAGGTGAAAATGAGCAGAGAAGTCGCGAGATGTAGGAGATAAGCGTTGATCAGCATAATCTAGCGAGAATCATGGCTCGACCTCATGTCAGCGTATACGGGAATGTGGTCCTTCCGCAACAAATGCCCTCAACTGAGAGTATTTACCACTTGCATTCTTAGCTCCATTTGCGACTTCCTAGAAGCCAGGATAAAATGGGAGAGAGGCTAAAAAAGAAATGAAAACACTCTCGTTTTTGATGGTAGTGAAGACGAGTAGTGCAGTCCGAGACTTAATATAGGGCGAAAATCGGTCGAGGGAACTCCAATGCCTCGTCGACGATTTCCGTCTCTCAGTCATCGCGATTATTAACTCTCGCTACCCACGAGCCGTCTATGCTCTGCGCGCATGCATTCACTCTCGACCCTACTCTCACACACTAGAGACTGTTATCCACTCTGATTGAGGTGTTCGAATTTCTCCATAATAACACGACTACTTGAAGAATACTTCACATCCGTATACCCATGCTGTAGATTCTGTATCACGCACATAATTACAGGGTGGCCAAAAGTTACGGTAACAAGAGTCACCACACACATGCTTGGATTCAACCTTATATTATTCTGGCTGTAGGTTTCAGAGTATCAGCAACTCTCTCAGAAGGAAGATCTACGCGTGTAGAAAGGCACGATCGCTTACTGCTAGCCTGGGATGAGTGCATACCAGCAACACGCTGCGGTAAGTGGATTGCCCGGACAACTTTGCTCCTTTTACATTGCGAAACCAACCAATTTGAAAAGCAAACCTGGTCTTTGTTGCTTAACCTCCAGCTTAAATAACTCTGTTTTCCGGTTGTCATTTACATGCTGATAGATATCCTATGATATAATTTGTGGCCTCCTTGTATAATAGAAGCGGCCATGTCGGACAGGACGAACCGATGAGGTTATAGAGATTATACTTCTCACCCCAGGCAACAAAAAGGGCACAGACACCTGGAGATACCAACGCCAGTAGCATATGACTCGGCGGACTTTGAGATGCTGTGGAAGCGAGTGTTGGTGAAAGAAGAGGGGTGGTGTTAAACTATACCAGAAAAAATAGTTTATTTCTTCTGATTTGTCGACGGCATCAATAGAAGCTCAAAAGAACACCGTGCGCTACTGCCTATCGTGACATACGGGCATGCAATATACAGTGACAATCCGGCGCATAAGCAATGCTAGGAGTCGAAGAGTGGGTTTATATTCAAGAGAATGAATTCAGTGGAATTTCTATGGTGAAAGCGCTGCGTGGCTAGTAATTATGATGAACTGCGAAAGCATACGACAACTGTGACTCCCAAGCCGTCTCCTTTCCAACTACTAACCAAACCATTTGCTCAAATTGCAGGATCGGAGGGATGGCGCTTTTCCAACCTGGTCTGGCCGTAAGCGAGCTAGGAGTAGAAGAGTGGGTTGACATTCAAGTGAATAAATCTTTGCGTGTTTTGATTCAATGCCTCCACGAGGAGTTGCGGAGGGAGATTCGGACTTCATTGCAAAAATTGATGGCTAAGGGCCTCACAGATTCTGCGAGCAGCTATATACTGTTCGCATGCCATGATCGCGCTCACCATCATGTTAGTGATTTCGTAGTACTGCACATTGTGGTCACCTAGAGGGTTGGAACCTTCCTCATAAGGCTATTCTAGATGGGCCCATGAAAGTTTCTAGCCCATCTGGGATACTTCATGCAGAGTGCTTCCTCCAAAATAGTTGACATGTCATTAGGTAAAAAATTCTGACATCATGAAAATGCCTCTTAACCGAAAGCAGTGATGAAATAAGGTAAGGGCCCGATACGTAAGCCGAAATACGGTTTATACCAAAATCGGAATTTCGAACAGAAGCAAAAACTGTATAATCATGCCGAGGTCAATGGAGAGCCGATCGAAATCATTCTTGACATCTTGACCGGAAAATGATTTCGACTCGTGATGGGCGTATTGTCTCTGCTACAGGCACTTTTATAACGAGACAGCCTAAACTCTTTTTTTTCGTTGCTTAAAGCACGATCTAATCCCAAACTTCATCGCCAACAAACGTACCACATGAGCTCTGTGGATACTCCGAAGATGCCAAAAAATTTGGAAAATTGGAGTGAGGCACCGATATACATATGTCTATGCGGGTACGGCGTAAATTACACGACGAAAGAGCGAGCCACAAAGTTTGAGAGAACTGTGCACGAAAATTGCTTGAAAAAGTAATGCATTCTTTCTGTTGCAATCAAATATCGTACAGCTCTCAAAATCAGAGAAACATTCACATCACGGTATCCTTCCTCAATTTGAAGCGATAAAATACTGAAGCGTGCTACTCGTAGCAACAACTCAACGTAGCAATAAAGCCTTTGTGGGTAATTGTTGAACGCTGTTGTATGTTGAAGTCAGGAAACACCTAAGATGGAATGGATGTGGACCGGAAGGGTACACTCATTACCAGAAGAAAAATATGAAATCAAAACTCGTTCCTCTAGTGACTTTCGTACCGTCAAAAAGGAAAACCCGACGTAGAACCCCGCTGGACACCCTTAAAAACCAATGTCTTATCGTGCACAAGAAGTCAGTTAGAGGTTGTAGCTTTGAACTTTCCGGCGAGACAAGGATCTAGCCGTAAAGTGAATATTTTGCAAAGAGGGATTTTTCGAGCTCGCGGTCTGCAAGCAAATGTTACGCTAGAATCCGTCATCGAATTTTGCTGGAATTTCTGCTTGGCACTCTAGGAGGCAAGAACCAACTCAACCTAAAAACTCCATCTTACCGCATGAAAAGTTAAAGAACAAAGGTCTATTTTCGCGAAAAATAAAAGGTTCAGATGGCTAAGCGCTTTTCAGGAAGCCCATATCCTGCGCTTTCTCGCGATATGAAATGCTTGCCACAAAACCAAAAAGTCAGAAAGAGCTGTTATTCCAATCCTAAAAACTCACGTTTTCAAAAGAGAATTTTAACGGCAAACCCTTCAAAGAGTGCGGACGTGCGGATTTCCCAAGAAATGTAATATGAAAAACGATGCATGTCGGGAACTCCTACACTTTTCTGCTATATCAAAATTTTGCCATACAAATGATATAAAGCAAGTTCCGATCAACACAAGCCCAAAACCTCGCGTTCGCATGCGAACGGATCTTTCAAATGAATGGTTGATTGCAAAGCTTTTGATGTTCTCCAAATAGAGAGATAATGGGTATTTCTGGATTTTTTACTGGTGTTGAAAAAGACCCGTATAAAGAATGTTATGACATTACAACAATGAAGGTATCTTGCCAGAAATTGGGGCTTTCCGACGTGATAGATGCATATTCAGGCTTGTAAGGTAGCCTTAGTATTGCTCTGGAAGCAGACGTCAAGCTCACTCCAACATGCTCAAATAATATAAAAAGATGATTCTGAGGGCCTCCTTGAGATATTTTTTCAAGCCGCGCTAAGTTTGCTTACCGCCAGGATGCAATTGAGCGCTCCCAAGGCAAAACCGCAACGCAGCCGCGGCTTGCGGGAATAAAGTTTTGCTTGTTTGTCTGTATCTATATTATTCATAAAGAGTCCCAAAACTCGTAATTTGCGTCCGTTTTTCATATGATTGTGCGGTGCGTCACGCTGGCGTATAAGTCACCGTTATCTGCCTTGACGGCTCTGTATGAATGCCGAAACTTCAACAAGAAGAGCCCTGAAGTTGATCCCTTGAGAGGAGGGGAGGTTGTCGAACAAAATTTCAAAACCTGCATAAACGCTTGACCGTGGCCGTGGTTCAATATCTATCCACTTACAACTACAAGGATTCCGAAACTTCACTCAAAAAAAGCCTCCAAGGATGGTAATATGGAATCGACCGACTGCCGAATGTGAAGCAATTCTCGAAGCGAATGGTGAATACTTCCCGGAATAACCATTCATGCATGATTTCAGATAGGTTTTTTCTTTTCGTTGAATAAGATTTGCTCAAAGAATGAAATCACTGGATTGATGTAAGCAATTGTATAGTTCACTATATTTATTCTTGGAACTCAAAACTATTGTATCCCTCGAACAAATTTTTTTGAATTTTTTAAATTTATGGGGTGGGATTCAAAGAGTAGTTTAGTTTCCGTTTCGCACGTGCCCTTAGACGCCATAATAATTATGCATCAATCCAGTAGTAGCAACAGTCCTTAACGCTTCCAAAGGTAGCCTGGAAATCGCATGAGTGCAGCCCTGATGGCTCTAGTTGTCAAAAAATTCCTCGAATAAAGGCATTTCCTAAGGAAATGTGAATCTGTTGGAGAAATGAGTTTACATTGTTGAAACACTTTATTAAACAAGGCGGTGCTCAACAAAAGCAAAGTCGCTTTCACCCATTCCATTGCCATTCTTCTGGCTGACAATGGTGACCATATGCAGAAACCATTCAGGAAGATGGGCTTGCAGGAACTAAACTATGTATCTTGTTCAACTAAACCTTGTTCAATCGGAAAAGGGAAACTAGTACCGTATCGATATTTGAAGACACTGGTTATGAGAGTGTAGAGATAGCTGCTGTACGTCATCACTGGCAGGCGATTTGTGTGAGAACGAAACACCCATCCAGCAACCTCAGGAGTGCAGAACCTGCAATACACTTTTGATTTGTCGTAGCTTTCGAATCTCTTTCAGTGAATTTCAGGATAGGACTACTAATTGATTGAAGACTCCAGATGAAGTGTAAGAGTAAAAATTGAGATAAGGAAGAAAGAGAGCTCATTTATTCAATTTTTTATTGCTCTTCTTGAACTTGCACCTAAATGTTGCGCATCTCGATGCAACACTGTTGCGTCATAACAAATTACGCACGTTCAACACAAAATACATCCTACGAAGTCACTTTAAGTTAACGTCATTCGCAGAACTATACCTGTAGCCTGCTACTGTTTGATTCTTGTTGGATTTGATCTCAAAACCAGCTAAACTGCATCCTGCAGAGACATAACCCCATGGGTAATCCACTATTTGCAATTCGATCACAGTTCCTTTTGGAGACTAAAATTCAAAAATTATTTGTATAATGTGGTGAAATCTATTTTTTCACTGCTCATTGGTGAGGCATCAGAGTGAGAAGGCTAACAAGAACGAATGACCATTTGATCCTTTTCTATTCATGCTGTCAATAATTCATGACAATTTCGAAAGCATTTCACTAGAGAATGGAACCTACTTCAATCCAGTAGTTACATTCCGTATAGTCGCCATCAGACAGTTGGCGATCTAACATATCCGTGAGTGTTGCCCAGTTTGTAGAAGCTTGAAGGGTCTCGCCGCATCCTGGTGGCTAGAAAAGAAACTTTCTTCGAGGGGTTCATTACCACTCACCCATGGAAAGTTTCTTTCTTCCTCCCTCACACAAGTACGTCATAAGCAATTAAGAAAGCAGCATAGAAAGTTTCATGCATGAAATTATGTTTTTGAAAAGAAATAACTACACTACAGAAAAACATGCATAGAGCGCTTTCGGATAATGGCAGAGCAAAGAGGGTGCATGGAAAAATGTACTTGGTGGATTCATCACGTGAAAGGTGACTGTATAAGGCAGGGAAGATTTGAGTTCAACCATCCGAAAGTAAAGCTATAAACACGATAGCTCAAGTAAGATGCTGTTGTTACATGTGATAAAACCGAAAAAGCTTCTTATTGGCTACGTTTTGTAAAGAAAATCGAAACACCTCTGTGATAGTTCTACGGTTAGAATTCTAACGATGGTTTCTATCTAATTCCACGAACTTTCCCTCGAAAATTAAAGGCTTCTGTTTTCTTAAAATGCAAGCCAAAGGGGCGGGACATCAACGCTAGTCCGCCTGTCTACTACTTTCGGGTATGGAACAGGTGAGCGTGCTCAACCCCGGAGCGTGCCCTTTAATCGCGGAGGAAGGGTTTCAAGTCATTGGCACGTGGGAGAGAGTTGAGCGGTTTTGTTCCCTGATTCTTCATACTCACTCTTTCGTTGCATCGATCTCCGCCGTAACCACGAGGACATACGCATTTAGAGCAGTCTCGGGGATGAGGAAATCCGCCATTCTCACACTTGGCCGAGTTGTCTGATTTGCATCGGTCTGAAATATACATTCAAAAGGACAGTATGAACCGATGTGATGCATAAAGAAATTTCAAAGATATTCATGTCTCGTCAATTGCATTAGAAGAAAGACAAAGTGCAGCGATATACATATTTTGTTTTGTTGAAATAATTAGTTCTCTATAACCACAAAACGCCTTTTCTTGCGTGCAGAGAATGAGCAAATGTATGCCCAAGCAAAGAAAGATTTCAATGTTACAAATATGAATAGGTGAGTGTTTGTGACCATTCTGCGGAGGTATTTTGATTAGCGAATGACAAGCTGAAAAGCATGATCCCGAATAATTGTAAGAAAAGGAAAACGAGTATAATGATCTGTCTGTATGTTGGCAGGTTTTGGAACATTTCTTAGTAAAGTAGAACGACAAACCGGTGCAATTGTAGAGAAAATTCATCATGTAATAGTCGTTGAAACCAATGAATGGACCCCCAATAGTCTGTACATAACTATAATCATGCGGCACCAATGTCAACTGTCCATTGATCGAATAACTAGAAGATATAAAATATAATTCAGAATTGAATTGCTAATGTAACTCACACTTTGTTATTTCTGTTGCTACGCCATTGATAGTCATCCGAAAGCACATTGTGATAAATCAAGCCGGCTCCGTATTTGTATGCGTACAGCAACGTTCAGATAGTATTCAGCCAAATACTTTTCAGCCGTGATATTTTCCTATTGAGTCTGATCAACGCAATTTTAATAGGTCTTGGAGGATAATTCACCAAGCTGGTATATTTGCGTTTAATGTAAAGTTGCACAGTGCACAACAAAAAACCGATCTACTGTGAGTATTTCACTGTTCATCCCATTCCAGTTGACGTCATTTATAGACGTTTTGTTGCAATTTCTGATATTTTACATGGTGCCTCAACTGGAGTGATTCATTTTGCCTTCGTAGATTGACCTCTTTTAGAATTTTTTGAACTTGGATACGAACTGCTTGGTTTCTAGGAGTATTTGGTTTTTACACGCCTCACTTCCTTCATCCCGCTTTTCGCTATTGCTTAATCAGTTTGGGTAGTCAATTTATGGTGATATTTTTGGACCAACACAATGATTGACCGCAAGATAGACAACATTAAGCAGATTTAGAAATTTGGAAGTAACCTTCTAAAGTGCCCACGGCCTAACCAGGCAAGGTCAAAGAATGGTCAGGGCATCGCAATGAGGTGTCACTCGCAGGAAAGAAACATTGATGCTAGTTGCCTACATGAAGAGATTGCGAGCAGTCCTTCAAAACTTGGAAACCATTTCTTCCATGAGAGTCCATGGCACTCGCAGTACAAGGCAGCGTGGGTGAACAGTCAGTTTCCTCAGATGCAAAGATCACATTGGGCATAAATCTATTAGGTCTGATAAAAAGTTCGGTCGTTTTCGACACCGAAATCCAAATGGATGCATATCTACTTAAACACAACTTTTTCAACTGAAATGAAAGTATCGCAATTTACTTTCTCTTACAATAATGAATGTGCATACTTAGTCGTGTTGTTCAGAGTGCTGAAGCTCTGGAGGCAGTGATCTAGGCAAAGGTCGTTCAACATACGCTGGATTCCGAGGCATTTTACTTTCTGCTGGCAACTATCCAAGTGTTCAAAAAAATGACAACGAGTAGGCAATAAATAAAGAGGTCGCAGCATCGATCCGTATTCCGGCTGGTCGAAGTAATGCGGAGTGATAGTTCAACCGTATTACGGAGAGCTAAATCAGCGGACCCAGTGAGTCTCCCCCAAATTCCTTCAGTGTATAGTGTAACTTCAGTTTTTTCCTCAGATGTTTGAAGGACTTGAATGTGGTGAGTAAATTTAGCAAAGCTTTGGAAGCAGTGGTGAAGACTTCGCCCTACATCGTATACCATTAATCAGTGGAGAAGCGGATCTGTTTTACCACATAAAGCAAGCTCTAAAAGGAGGAAAGAAACTCGAAGAGATGATTTTCACAAAAAAGGCAGCTGTAGGATGGTGACTTGAGTGCTGAGAATTGCTGTGCAGGAATGGTTTTGAAGCACGGTGCAGATTCATTGGTGGAGCATTCCATTCGCATCCTATGAACTTCATAGAAACAGTACCCGAAAGCGGAGTCGAGCCTTCGGCTCGACAAGAGCAAGGAATATGGACCAGATTCGAAAATTGGGGAAAGCTACTCCTAGAGGCAGCCGAAGCATTAATTGATTTTATACCCAGTGCCAGCAAACGGTTTTCGCAGCTTCAGAAGGTTATGAAAGAAGTATCAGACTAACTTAATGTTGCTCGCCATGCGATACGTTGCTTAGCTGGGGTTTGACAACAACAATTTGAAATCAACCGATCATTCGAAAATTCCCAGTGTGGTATTGAAGGTTCCACTTTCCCTAATTCAACACAAATGTACAGTTTCAGTGAGGCAGGCTTGCCTTCAAAATATGTCAAAACATGAAGAAATTTGATTGGGCAGAACAAACTTTTGACTGAAAAGACATATGGCCAAATACTTTTTGCGGTTTTGTACACTGCGTTTCATAATTTAAAAAATGCTGTTAACACCTACAGATTACTAACAACGAGAAAACACCGGTAGCGTTTCTATAAAGAATTTTTTACCTTGAGTAAGCTAAATATTTTCTTCCGAAAGAATTTTCACCGTTCCATAATTACTGGACCACTCACGAAAAGTTCTGATTTCCGATTATCTGTAGAGGGAACACGGGAAGCATGGGTGTAAACGAGCTCACTGGATTGGGTTTACTATGATAATCACTTGACTGCAATCAAAGAGCAAAAATTGCCCATTGTCGGTGGCTAGACAAGTTTTGTTCCCATTGTGATAGCTAGCTTGGTTGTAAGCACGACAAGACGCATTAATGAGGTTCTTACGAATAATGGAGGACTACCCGATTATTGATAAGTAATTAGGTTGTTTTGTTGTAGTGAAATTTCTCGGCTAATGATGTGTAGTTATGTTTGTGAAACGGTGAAAATCCGTTTTAAAGAGGTTTTTTTTAATAATCCTAGACCGAAATTTCTTTGGAAGTTTAGTACCAAAGCTTCTCGTTGTTAGGAATCTATCAGTGATAGCAGCATTTTACGAAAATGCACAGCAAGTTTGGAATAGCAAAAATTTGGAGGAACGTATAATCATGAAACGCTTTGTGTAAGCTAAGAACACGATTCATAGGAAACATCACACAATAAAGCTTACTCCGCTGCGGCGTAGTGCATAATGGAACCGTAGTCGTACAGCAGTCCAAAGTTATCGTTCGTTTTCGGTATATATTTTCCGTAATCCCCGTTGTGACCTGGCTGAAAGAAACCCTTCTGAAAGCCTCGACATCTTTACATATTTTACGCTCATGCAATGCCTGTTTCCATTGAAAACGAATTAGCAGTGCTTTGCTCTTTCTAAGAGTGTGCATTTTAATGTAATTCACACATCTTTGAAAAACAAAATATTTTGCGGAATGTTCCGTCGTGAACAACCTTCTCATTGTGTTCACTCCTAACTAGTTCAAGGGATCCGCTGAAGTTATCGCAACGGTAGCGGTGAGAAATCAGACGAATAGTTTGTGGGAGGAAAATTTTCTGGGATGTAATTACGAAATAGTATCAGCTTCCGCGCTTACTACAATCTAGTGCCAGTTTCAGTGCATGTTTCTTTGATATAATGCCCATGACTCATCAAACATTTGTCTCTCTTCGTGATCAGAAGCGAGCGTCACTATTGCTAATGGACCCTAAATGTTGCCTTATTGAGCTTCCACCGTGATCACAGCGATCCCAAGTGATCTTTAAACAATTATTTAGGAACGAGAACATGATTTCACCTTTTTCTCCTTTGTAATCGACAGTAGATAAGAAAGGAATGGTGCAGGAGAGTGGTACTCGTTGCTACTTTATCCCTAGTATAAATGGGCAATGCTCTAAACCCTATAAGACCGAGGATAATATGCACACGACCCTTCGAAGTGTAGTTTTTTTTTCGATAAGGACGCTAAATGTCCTCAATCCCACTCATTCTGCTAACTTTTTATCCAATTTCTTGCTCCTGCTCATCCATTCTAGGACTACTTCCTCACTACGTATTTGTAAAGCGCATCAGTGAGAAACTTTTCAAGTCATTAAGCGCATCACTGCGAAGTGAAACATGAGAGAGACAAAGAACAAAGAAGTCCATTTTTATGATTCACCATCCTTCCTTAGAACTGTAGGCGGAAATAATAACTTATGATAAGCAATGTAGATGTGGCCAGTGACCGATAACATCAGTCTGTTTCCTCGAATCACGACCCTCGTTGAATGATAGATATTGGAGAATTCACAAGTCTCCGAGACAATGGGAGTCAACCAGATAAAAGCAAGACATGAAAGACAGACTTCTATATTGAATCACTTTTGAAAAAACTGCATAGCGTAGTGATTAGAGGTGCTGTCCAGAACTCACAATGACAAAAATAATGGGTATTGTCGTAATCAACGAAATGGCGTGAGGCTCTAGTATACTCACGGGAAATTTCCGTGGCGGCACAAGAGTCTACAGTTTCACTCTGCAGTGACACGGTTGATGACTTGAAAAGTTATTATACTACATACATACTTATATTAACATCACTTTGGTATTCTCAATCTAGTAGGAATAATGACTATTAATATCCCTCAAATGCTAGCAGATTTGAAAAAAGTTATCTAGTATTTACCTCAATGTATTTCCAAACAACTTTGACGAAGCCGTCACGGTCGTAACGTGAGTGGGTGTGTATGAATCCCAGAAGATGACCAATTTCATGCGCAGCAATATATGATGCACCGCATCCGTTTCCTAACGATAACACCTGTTCGCCTCCAATTCTGCCCACATGTGAATAACATCCAGATAAACTGGACACCTTCACTCGGTCGAAAGCTGAAAGGTGAGGATATTGTTAGAGTCTTCAACGCTAAATATTGCTACAATGTCAACACAGAACATGAGATTTCCCGGATGGTCTCTATGTATTCATGATTTGATGTCACTTTTGTTATAGATGAATGAGTTATTCATTTTTAACACATTCCGCTTTATTGTAGTGTAACTTTTGGATCTCCTCTTCGAAATTCTTCAACGTCAGATATGATACTACCATTAGGTAAACATTTGAATGAACTCACCCGTAGGATTTTCTGTAAAGTTGATACAGGTGTGACTTTCCCATTGTTTCGCTGCGTCTAGGAAGGCATGCTTGGTTTGGTCAGCTGAAATAATTTGCATACTGTATTTCTGTTGAAGCCGCAGGGATGCACGAGGAAGCCAATGCTTACGGATGCTACTGTCGAAATAGTAATTCACTCCCTCTACCCACAGTACTGAGGGCCAAGCATTCCAATTCATCGCCTGACGTTTCAAGCGACGTCCATCGACGCCGCCCGCACTTTTGCTTCCACTAGCGATCTGTTCCGCATGCTCACTTCAATGGTGACATTAGAATGAAAAATAATTCTAGTTTTAAAAATCCTCACGTACCGTGATACTACAATGTCGCCTTGGTATAGCAGATGATGAACATTATGTTTTTTATTGATTTCAATAATGGAAAGACCGGAATAAGTTTCCCCATTGACAAGAACGGACAACAATGTGACGAGTAAGATAGGCGTCATACTGTAACATTTTTGATGAAATGCAACTGGAAGTTGAGGCAGTAAGCATGAGTAAGATGCTTTCATTTTTAAAGAATCACTTGTAGTGGTGCAAGCGGCAGTCGCCAAGAGGAAAAAGGGCTAAGGTTCTGTTTAAGCAAACTTGTGAAAGGCATAGTGATCATTTTCAGAGGAATGGGATAGCGGCATCACCTCCGTTTGAAACACAGACTGCTCCACAAATATGGTAAGCAAGCATTGGTATATGGTATAGTATATTGCTTTTGACACGAATGAGAGTTCCTAGGAACTCCGACTTTGCTTAGGAACGTACATGACAAATTTTTCACAAATAAGATTACAATACAGAATAATCATGCAATGCTCTAGCCAGCGCTCAGCAACATGACGAGGGATGCCACATCTTTCCACTTTCTCGCCCATGACCTGGGCTGAAATTTTGAAGGAGAGCTTAATTTTTTCTTGACCTGCACTTCTACATATAAAAGGATAAGAATGGCAAAAGTCAAAAAAAGTGGACCATTTTTGCACTTTTTTCGACTGTCACGCTTAAGAAGGTATCACGGAGCCAAGCGCGTGGGCAGAATCTTTTCAATAATGCTAGCGGACTTCCAGAACTAGAGAGTTATGCTCTGACACTGGAGTGCTACAGTGCATGGCATACCGGCAGCTAATCTTCAGAAATGTTAGAAAAGCTGAGATTTCTGCATCTATAGTAGATTGGCTGTGTACGGAGGAAAAGAGGACGTGGTAGCTTTTGGGGGAGAACACCACTTATAGCGAAGCTTGCTGGAATGCCATGGCCACAACAATCGAGTGGTCCTAATACCACGTTATGAAGTGATAGCACTTTTATGCAGAAAATTTGTTTGACTCTCTTTTGCCTTCTTCACCTGCCTGAATAAATATCAACATGCATTATGGGCGAAAAATGCAGAACAGTGAGAAAAAGTTGTCATAAGTGATGGGCAAAGCTTACGGTAACAAGAGCAGCTGTCTCATTCGACTTCCGAAGGCCAGGAGTTTTAGTTGAGTTCTATGAATCTACAGTGATACGTGTTCACCTTCGGTTCATTTATATGGAATGCATCGATTCTGGAGTAATGAACTTTCACCTTCTCCTGGCGAAAATTTATCTTTGAACGATCAAGATGTTCGGCCGTGCTAGTGTTACATGAAATGCGGTCTGGAGTCGTCTGTAAACACTTGTTTACCATTATGACAGGCTTTACTGGATTAGGTATTAGGTTGATCAAAAAGTGTTCGTAGTCCCTTCTAAGTCCTTATCTTTGAAGCACCCCGACTCTGCTGAAACACAACCCTTGGCTCCAAGTAAAGCATTGTGTTCAGCACATTGTTGTCAATCATACCCATGCTTACGTCCCATCTGATGGGAAATTAAATACTGTAGGCTTAAATCTGTGGGGAGGCGATTACTCCCTACTCCAGTTTTCGAGCTATTTCTTCTCCAGAATCGCTTCAAAAGCAAAGAGTTGCTAGTCTATTAGAGATATACCTAGGCCATGTCAAGGATGGGTGAAACCTTGAAGCAATTTTGGAATGAATTTCACACATAGCATTTTACGGTGGGCCGTTTAGCGCTGCATCGTGGCATGCCCGGATTCCTTTTGTTTCTCAAGACAGGGTATCATCTTTGTAGCTTCTTGTGCACTATGTTCTACTACTTACGACAGAACCCCACTTTCGCCGACTGATGCAATACCTGAGCCTTGCAGTGAGCTGCGCCATCAAAGTTGAGGAAATTCCTGTTGGAAGTGTTGCACGTTCTGCATCTCTTCAAGTCAACTCAATGTCGAGAACTTATTTGAAAATGTTTTCATTGTTAGAGTGCAGGACCGCATCTCATACAACATAGATTATTACCCATTTTAAAAATTAATCTCTCTATCGCAATGACACAGAGTCTCATCTCGAGTTTAGGCACGCACCATCATGCGCGTCGCAACCATGCGGGCTGCCAGTAGGAGTGATGAACATATTGGCGGTGTTTTTCCTCCTCCCTTACATCGTGCAGCCGACTGAGCACGCTGCCTTTAGAGATCCCGATCTCGATCGGGCAGATTCTTCTACAAGATTATAATGTTCCCTTCC
>KZ349121.1:16750-26869 GCA_002352805.1 Teladorsagia circumcincta | reverse complement strand
TATCATGGAGCAAGAAATTCTGCATGTTCAACATTTACCGAGTGTCCTCCAGGCCATGTCCATTTATTTTTCTTATATCGCAATCCCAGCCAGATCTTCGTCCTCGGTGGAAAAGCTGTAACATTGCTAGGTTTTTTTTACTCAGTCTAAGTTCAACTCCTAGCGGAAAAAAATGAAAAAATGTTTTTTCGATATCCCTACAATTTTAAGAGCGCCCAGGGTTTGCTAAGAAAGCCCTTTTGCGAATGCAAGTCCTTGTAATCATAGGAGCACTTTCACAGTCAGTGCTATGCACACCTACAGTAAGCCCAAAGTCTTCGTTCACGAGCGCCGTGGCTGATTCAAGAGCCCTTACTAATCGAGATTGACTCCATTTATTTTCGAATCGTGCTCAAATGCGCAATGATCAGAAGAAAGGCTACTTTCTTTGACAAAATAGTATGTTCTATAATCTATGCAAAATCGAGCAATTCTAGCGCCACACTTTGTGCACCACGTCTTCCCTTAATTTGCGCAAACATAGCCCCGTCTCCCAACCATGTGATCCAGTTCCTGTGTTTGACCCTCGTCATTGAAACTGCTAATTCTAATGGGTCAGCAACCTACGAGTGTCAATTCAACTTCCTACGACTGTCTCTACTCACTGATGCAACTAATTATCCTTTTCGAGCATTTCGCGCAGAAACCGATATTTCCGATTGATGCGGTCAAAAATTCGTCACCCTGACTTTTGTGGATGCCTCACGTGCCCACCTGCGGCCCCTCCAGAATCATAAAGGAGAACTGAGCAATGAAAACGGAGACTTTGGTCTACGTCTGATTCACTTGGCCCAACCCCGCTGGCCACCGCGCATGCTTTCGGTCGGGCTCCGCCTACTGCCTTACAAAAATACCGCCTACACAACATTATTTCATGCTCCAGCACTGTCGAGCTCAACGAAGCCCACGGTAATGGCTCCAGCCTGAATCAACTATATAATTTCTTCAATCGGTTGTGCAGCTTCCTAGAGATACCAAGGAACTTTCACACAGGCTTGGACAATGTCGGCTACTTTTCAGGTCCACACTGTGATTCTGCAGATCCGTCGTCGAGAAGGGTAGAACCGAGTAGTGAGACGGGAGCACCGGGACTGGCCGTGATGGTGCTGTTGCGAACAGCCGTGCGTCATCGCACGATCACCAATAGATCAAACAGGGTCATACCGGCAGGACTTCACAGGCGCCGGTGCGCCCAAGGTTCTGTTGGAGCGATCTTCGTGGTACGCGAAATAGGTGCTTGACTTGAGAAGCGTAATTGGCGAGAAGTCCAGCCGTCACCGAGATGTGTACGGAAACGCGACGCGAAGTTATTTTTGCAAGACGCACCATGCAGTGCGCTGCATATTACTGAGCATAGTTAGCCGTCGCATTTGCACTTTCCAAAAATTTCGCGATCCCTTTAGGGGGCCGAGGTATCCATGCAACGGGCGGTTGACACTGCCGTTGAGTATGGTAATATTGCAAACTAGGATGTAACTTCAGCACTTAGGCTAGGACTACCGTAATCCGGGTGGCGCGTCAATAAAATGCATTGTCGGCGCGCGCAAACAATTGACATTGTACTTGTCAGCAAAGGGTTTCGCAATGCAGATTAGAGTTATATGGTACACATAGTCGACGTTTTGAAAAGTTTCACATCCTTCATTACACCATTCATTCGGTTACCTTTCGATGATGAATGATAATCTTTTATTCGATGGTGAATGATAATCTTTCAAACCTTATTTCATTGAACGGTCCTTTTCGATAGTGGATGATAATCCTTCACCTCATTTCTTTCTCCACTCACACGAATGCTCTGGGGCCGGGTGCAGCAAGTCCCAATTGATGGGTGGGTCCCCAAAACTCTGCGTCTCTACTCTGTCGACGAGTAGAATGTAATTTCAGCACTTAGGCTGGGGCTACCGTAATCCGGGGCACGCCAAATGAAGGGCATTATCGGCGGCGCGCACATAGCTAACATCCTACTTGACGACAGAGGCCTACGCAATGCACATTGGCATAGGGTTGTACATGAAGTCAAAGTTTTAAAGAGTTGTCACCTTCTGTTACACCTTCCAGTTGAAATGCCAGTCTCGAGCCATTGCGATTTTTGCTTTATATAACCCGTTTTGTACGACTACATGAAGAAGGTCGAGAAAATAACGGTTTTACAAAAGTTTTAGGAATTTCTGTGCATCTTTTCAAAGCCATTATCGATAGGTCACATGTTAATTTTGGCGCAATATGGCTCGGAGGGGGGGAGCACTACGTAACATCGCGTCAGGATCACGGAAACGCTCAATTTCAGGATTAAGCCTGTCCAAGGGACGCCAAGCAGGCTTAACAATGGGCTCACGAACATTTTTTTCTTTCCGCGATAATGAACTCCGAAAACAAACTTGTGCACGAAATTTTCTATGAGAGCTAAAGCAAGCACGAATGTGATATCCTCGCCATATTGTGGATTGCAGACAAAACACCGCTCTAACGGTCAAGCTCGAAAATCTCGCGCCCTTCGGAAATTCGCCTCCTAAGCCACGTATATTCCATATCTCGAAGTCAGATTAGGCTGGCCATGGATGTGTCTGTCGCCGCACTTGGTAGAAGCCGTGTGCATAGGCTGTTGTTAACGTTATCCGATGGATAACAGCAAAACATGCTGGAAGCAACTTATCCATGTGGATCCTATCAAGTGCGACGGCCGCCACGTCAAATCCGTGGCCACGCCTAATCTGACTTCGAGATATGGACTGTAGGTGGCCGCACGTGGCGATGGAACGCCCGTGCAATTCTGCTGACATCTCCCCCAGCCTTTGGGGAGGAGAGGGAGTCACTCGGCGATACTTCGTTGGTGCAAAATTGACCCAACTATGTACTCTCTGAGAACGAAAAAAACCCTACTCAAATTCAAAAGCGATTCTTTTAATGAGACCGCAAAAATGTAAATCGAAAGTTGGGCTGTTCCATAGTCAAACTATCGGGTTCCAAATCGTTGAATGTAATTCATTTTTGATGAGTGCCACTTTGATCATGCGTAGCTAACACGATTTAGAGAAAAGGTGACAAATTCTCAAAACCGTCGGCTACGTGCACAGTACAATTCCAATGTGGGCGCTCATGTCTTCACATCCAAAAGAGGACTCTGAAAAACGCTGGTTGGTGCACTAGGAATAGGCCCAGGAGGGCGAGAAAAGAAGGTAGAACAAAGATGCTTACGTCTTCCTCAGAATTACTCTTCCCTAAAGCTCAATCCCATGTTTATTGAATGATTCGCTCACTCACTTCGATGCCCCCCGCTCCCTCAACTACATAAGCGCCCGAATGTGCATTGCGAAAGCCTTCGTCGTCGAGTACAGTGTTAATTGTTTGCGCGCGCCGGTAATACATTTCACTTGACGCGCCATCCGGGTTACGGTAGCCCTAGCCTAAGTGCTGAAATTACCTTCTAGTGTGTCGACGACGCAACTCTCCTGCTAAGAACAGAGGAAGAGTCCAAAGATGAAGAGTTTTGGGGACCCATCCCCTGGTTGGGGCTTGCTGCACCCGGCCCCTGGTGTAATTACCATACGCCTTGGTTTGGGTGTCCCCCCCCCCGCGACATGACATGAACAACATCAAGAGCTCCGGAAGTTCACAAATGTGAGGAATGCGAATCATCACACAAATCTAAAGCTGCGTTACAAGCGCATGTCGGTCAAGCATCGTCAAAGTACTGCTGAATATGCTCAGAAGTTGCTCAACTGTCCACTATGAATGGAGAAGCTAAGATACAAATAGGCCTTTGTTTCAACTTTATCCGTAAGTGGGAAGGAATATTAATGTTCAGAAGCATGAGGAACTGTACAACAAACACAACTTGTGCACAGCACACAGACGGCCTTGACGAATGTCGCTTGGAAAGTCTTTCCTCCACAGATAAAACTCAGTATGAGGTTGGTTTGGCGCTCATTTGATGTGAAACCCCTGGAGCCCTATAATGGATCTTTTTTTCAGGAACTTAGCTACTCTAATAATGTTGAACCCTGAAAAGAAACATGTTCATCAGATCCAGAACTTGTTGAGATCAGAGTTAAGTCCCAATGAAACCACAAAATGAAGCAAAACTGAGCTGTTCCAATGTTAAATACAGGGTGTCCCAAAATTATGGGCGCCGAAATTCAAAAAGTTATTTAGCAAAAGTACTCGATTATTCTCACTTTATTTGGTGATGATTTATTCTGCAGGAAGGCCTTCTTGTACTGTTTGATTGGAGGGGGAAATCCCTATTATTTTTAGGGGAGCGGAAGGTCATCGACTGCGACCTGCGATCACTCGCATGCAGGGAGCAGGTACCCTAATGAAGGACAACGACAAATATCTTTAGTTTCCACAAGGGCTACACGGCTGACTATCATACGATATTACGACACAATGTTCATAATGCATAGGTCTGAGAGAGAGGGAAGGGCGCCATTCTGCCGAAAGGGTGACTGAAATCTTCCGTTCTCGAATTGACCTCGACCCACGATGCCCCTTCGAAAGAACGGCAAAGGAGTCAGAGGAATCGAAGTCCCCGATGGATCAGATGGTCAGTGAAGTACTACATAGCCGTTCCTATCAAACGCAGGCGTGCCATCTCATTAACGGTACCAACAATCGGCGGAGGGTCGAAAATTGTAGAAGGTTGCTTACCCGTCGCAGTGATGGCACGCACCCCACCACCCTTTCTTCTGAAGGAAAAATTTCCATAGCTAAGCGGATTGGCAATAGCCAGAACGATTGCATTGCGGCCAGACATGTCAAGAGTGTCACTCCGCAAGGGAAGATGGTTTGCAAATCACCGAACTCGGTTCCAATTTTGGTTTGAAGGAACACCACGTTCATTGGTGAGGGGCTGTTAGTTTTCCGTCAATTTCGCTAAGATCATCAGCAAATCCGCACACCTGAGGTGAACGTAACGAAGGCTCAGCACGAGTTCTACCGTGCAGATAACCCGAGCTCCTTCCAGCAGGAAAGTGCTTTAGCTCACATAGCCAAGTTCATCCAAGAGTGGTGCCGGGTTCAGTTGCCCGACTCGGCTAGCACCGATGAACGGCTATCATTTTCACCAGGTTCGCTCCGATCTCACCTCTCAGTGTGGTCGTTAAGCGAACTAAGGTGTGTAGACTTCGTCATCACTGTTTGGGTCAATGGAAGCAACATTGAAGGAAGCCTGAGAAGAAATTGACGTGCAGCGTGCGCGTAGTCCAAAAAGCGACTTTAAGTTTGCAATCGTCGCATTGGGGTGCATTTGGAATTCTGGTTGTTCCACGTTGTAGTACATGATGTAAGCTAAGTTATACATAATTTCACTCAGCCTCCCCCGCTTAGGAGCGTCAAATATATTGCCGTGTATAGGCGCCCATAATTTTGGGACACCCTGTACAATACTCAGATGAATGACCAGTAGCTAAGACGATTGAGTGAAAGGTGACAAGCTGTTGAAACGTTGATTTATGCACAATATAACTCACATGTGCATTGCAGAAGCTTTGTCGTCATGCGCAACGTCAACTGCGACAACGCATTTGATTTGACGCGCCACCCGGATTACGGTAGCCCTAGCCTAAGTGCTGAAGTTACATTCCAGTAAATGCCGAGGTGCAGTGGCTCTTTATTTCGACACTCCTATGCTGGCTTCCAGGTGCTCACACCAGCAGTGGACTCCAGTATACTACATAAGAGCTGTCGTAATCCGGTTAATGAGGAGTAATTTGGATTTTCTCGAGGAATACCGTTTGGCAGTGCGCCCATAAAGTGGGTAACTGTTTCCGATGCAACACTCTGGTATCTCCTATCTTTCCTCTATTATGGCTAGGAGCTATATTATTTGAGTTGCGAACACCCTGCGTGCAGTGCTTACCGTTCATCAGGAATGCGTTCTTTCCAGAGTTCTCATCAAGCACAACTACGGACTCATTCATTCGGTAGCATGTCTGACTGGCCGAATTCTGTAAAAGGAATCTATAACTTATCGGTCCGTACTTGTTGCGCTGTCTGTACATCTCAACCTTGGCATCTCCACTCTGGAACGCCAACACAACTGGGACAACTCCTATTTTTGATCAAGCTTGAACTCACGCACCTGAGTTGAGGGCATTAAACTCGGTTGGTAGCATCCACCATGTGGCGTGTTCCACTTATTTGTTGTATACGCCATCCAATTCGTTTTGCAGAAGCAATTAGCTGAAAATCCGGTGACTGGAGAGGAATTTGGTGTAATGTGAACTAGACTTTTTAAATAGCTGTAATTTGCAAAATGGCTAAGTTAACAGTGTGAAAGCATTGATGTTGAGAGCTCACAAATGCCTCAAACGCATTACCACTTGATCTGAAATGACACTAATTTTCAGTCCGCGTTTATCGCAGTGACATCCCACATAGGCACCAACTGCTTGTTGTATTTTTTTTTGCATATTCTTGGTATTAGAAAGTCTAATATAATAGTTTACCGAAATTATTTTGCGCTATGCATGTTTTTGTTAATTCACTACAAAAATCCACGAATGTGAGGTGAGGCGATGGCAAAATTGCGCTCGTCCCACCGAAAAGTGTGAAAAGGTGCTGCCACTTAGTGAATGTGTTTAACACGTTGACGACACCGCGTGGGACCAGAACGATTATGCGAGCGCTGCCGCCGCGCTCCAAAGTCATGAATTTTGAGCTGTAAGTACGCAATACTCAGATACGATCGAGTGTTTTCAATAATGTTTGATGTGTCTAACTTATCGGGACTGGCAGTAACGGAAGTTGACCGAGATAACGTGTTAAAGCCACGAACAGGCAAATTTCACTTACTTTCGCCTTAGTAGCTTCAAAATTAATTTGGACGTGATTATTCTAGTGAAATCCCATATCTTTCCATTCGAATAGGTTTGTATCCGTTTCAACTATTCCTTGTTATCATCATAATTGCGTTAATAACAAGAAAACGAGTAATGAACTGAACAGACGTATCCGTACGATCTGGAAAACCTCTACCAAACTGAAGGATATCCGATCATCCTGTAAGCCACGCGACCCTTAGTTATCATGTTCATGTATGACCAATAAAATGAACACAAAAAAACTTGGCAAGAAATTGGGCATGTGCAAAAAAAATAAATGGAATGGGTGTGGCATACATAGTTACCACAATGTCCGATGAGGTGCAAAAATGGCGGCATACATAGTTGCCGCGCTGTAGTCATTGTGTTGAAGCGCGTAACGACCATGCAGCCCATTACGCGATCTCTCTCGCTGGGTGGAGCCAAGTACTAGGCGGACAAATCGTTCAATCCCCTCTAGCGGCTTTTCAAAGTGTGCTTTTTGTTAACTAACACTTCCTATGTTCTTCACTAAGACTGACGCACCATTCCCGCACCAATAGTATGGAAGGTATGGCCCCTGCTGGGGCTGCTGCTCTGAGTACTTCCGCTACAGATTTACTTCTTACCAATGCGCAAGTAAATTCAAAGGAAAAAGCGTGCATAGATCCTAGCATTGCAATACTGACAATGAAAGAAGCGCGATGCAGAAGTGAACTGAATGATGAAAACAAACCAAGGTTAAGCGAAAGTTGCAGGTTGAAAAAAGGCTGCTTGAGAAGTTTTGGTGGCGTTGTTGAGAAACGAGCAAAAAATGACTTTTCATGAGCAAACTACGCTGCATTAAAACTATTGTGATAGTAGGCCTACCTTCACATAGCAAATGCCGTAAGTCATGAGCACGCAGTTCTGCACCGTCACCCTTTCTGTTAGTCAGACTGAAATTCGGTGACGCCAGCGTTTCGAGCGGCGTTGCTGAGACGTCGTGCTCTTGAACATATTCTGTAACGGTTTACGTTTCACATTTTGATAAAAAATGGGAATATTTTGAAAAGAAGACAGTACTTAAAGCGACTGGAAATGAGATTTCAGTGATTGCTGAGAAGAGTAAAAGAGTCAATTAGTGGACAAAATTGATTTCTAAGTATGTACAGCCAATTTCAGAAGGTAGAATTGTTCAGGATCGACACCTTGTTTTAGTCTTGGCATAAGTTCGTTCAGGTGAGTACACTGCGTTTCATAAGTATAAGTCCACCCCAAATTTTTGGTACTTCAAGCTTGCTGTGCATTTTGGGAAAACGCTGCTACCATCACTAGATTCCTCACAGCAAAAAACACCGGTAGTATTTTTCTGGAGAATTTTTCACCGGAAGTAAGCTAAATATCTTCGTCTGTACTAATTTTCACCTCTTCATAATTGCTGGGCCACTCATGAAAAATTCCCATCTTTGATCATGTGTAAAGGGAATCATGAAGCGTGTGTATAAACGAGCTTACTCGTATCGAGTTTACTATGCTTTGCTCTTGCTGATAATTAGCTCAAGTCAGAGCACTTATGAGCACTTCGCACAAGATAGCAAGGAGATGAAGTCCTGCCCATATCGGCCGGTCTCCTAAGCAACAATGGAAGGAATCCTCATGAGTGCGGAAAGTAGTGTAGTCCTAACTAACGAATCCTGCTTTCTGTTCAAAACTGAAGAAGAATTGAGCGTTTTTTCTTTCGAATTCTACGAGAAGCCAGAGCAAGGTCGGAGCTGAATGGGACTTCCTGTGAGAAAAAGCCACCATGTGTGGAGTGACTCAGTAGATCGAAAACATCACCAGAGCATCGACGAAGCGTATCCCCAGATTATCGGAGGCCACATGATCGCGGATCTCCTGGTCTCGGGTCGTTAAGGGAAACACCCCATCTGATTGGATAAAGGTATAGCAAGTACGCAACTTCGCGATCTTTATCTCTGTCTCCTCAGTTCGTGTTCCAGGTGATCGGAGCAACGTAAGAAATGTTCAGCTTAGGTGGATCTGATGGAAGAGGAGGGTTTCAGAGGAATCTGCGCAAATCGTCGTTGGTTTTGGAGCAACGCACTTTCGTCGACAACCCCTTATGGCTTGGGGCTCTTTTGCGCGTTGAACAGCAAAAACGCGCTTTTGTTTCCTGTCACATGGGTTTTGTAGAGTACCGTAGAGTTCTTGAGAAGCGACTTTTACCATTTCTTCTACAACCACGCACTCGCTCCCTGATTCTTGAGCACGATAAAGCGGCCATACATGCCAGCTGCTCTACGTCAGAATGGACTGCAGAAGAAAAAATGTGGCAATTCTCAAGTGGTTCGCATGTTCTGTGGGTTGAAATTCGATGGAGAATTAGGGTCAACCGTCATGTTGGACAAATTTCCAAAATTTTATGACCCCCCAACCTTCTGGAGAGCCTCTGTACGAACCCTCCCCCACACCCGACCCGAAACATAACAGCATTCAGCTTCTCGTCAGGAACATTCTCGCCGGGAACCGAATTTAGCATTGGAGCGTTGAGTTTGCATTTTCGCGCGCAATCTTCCCCTCAAAGCAGCGCGGAAAGGCCGAGGCGGACTGCTAATCTTCAAAAGATTGTAATTCAGTTATTTTCAATATTTTTTCGATTTCAAAATAGATCTGCAATTTACGAGAAGCCTAGCTTCCGAAAACATCCATTTTTGCGCACTACCTTCAAATCGCTGTGAGCTATGGGGTAGAGAAACCGGAATTCACAGAAATGTCTACTTTTTTCTTTTGAAGGATGTACTTTTCTTCAAATTAGAGATTGAGAGAAGTGGCTAGAAAATTTTTAGAGTGCAGACAGTTTTCTTTTTAAAACATAGTCTAACTTTCGCAAAGTCTGTTTCCTCCAAGAAAACGCCCCGTTGGACAATTTTTATTTCGAGACCAGGTTTTTTGGCTTTCAAATTCATGACTTTCTTCAGAGTGAACTTTTGGTAATTGTTGTCCCGCCAGGATAAATTAGATGATTAGAGCTTTCTAATGAATACCTGTACTTTTTCCGAAATTGATGGAGTCAAAAAATAGCTCCGTTGGACAATTTTGTGTGTATCGCGGACAAATTTTTCACGGAGCGCTGGTTCTCTGGCTTCAAACTCGTATAACTTTCTTCATAATTATCTTTCAGGAGAAACTAGAAGGTTACTGCTTTCTAATGAATACTTCATTTCGTTCTTAAAATGATTTGTTCAAAAAATACGCCCCGTTGGACAATTTTTTAATTGATTTTCGGAGCAAC
>KZ349116.1:21300-34442 GCA_002352805.1 Teladorsagia circumcincta | reverse complement strand
CCCTGCCTCTGAGCCCTTCTAGCTCTCCGAGGTCAAATCTGCCGTTGCCGGTTGCGTGCCTGTCCGCACCCTCAGGATGTTCGCCGGTCTCCCCACTAGGCATTTCTCCCTAACTCGACCTTCGTCCTTTCCGTGGAGTCCTTCTTCAAAGCGATAGATCACGAGTGTAGCGTGGAAGTACATGCACCAGTGGAAACAGTGGTCGGGACCTAAGAAAGCGACATATAGCGTTTTTATGGTCACAGGTCGCTACTTGCAGCGCACTGGGCTTGCCATTCCCCTCTGAGCTCCGCCACCAGCAGCACCGTCTTCGATTATCATTTTGATGAGGTATTCCGCTTTGAGTGCGTATCCAATATTTTCCCCATGAAACGCGTTACCAATCAAATCGTAGTCTTTGGTGGTATGATGGCGGCTGTCGGTTCACCATGGCATTCGGTTGCTAGCTCGTCCATTATTGGAGGTCAATGGGCAAAGAAAGTTGTTCAAATTTGCGCGTTCTCGACGGATTTCTTTGCTTTTCCGCCACTGGGGCATTATTCAGCATCCCCACTTCCACCAAAAATCCAATCCAATCTTACGGTAATCCCTCGCATTAAGGAGTCATTTTATTGGGAACACTCATGACTGGTGCTGAAATTCATTTCACGGTCCCGTGGGACAACACGGTTCTTTCCATGTCATCTGTAAACAGTATGTAGAACCAAAGAAATGTCCATAAATCTTTCAAATATTGCAGTACAAAACATCCGCAATATAAGATACATATAAGACATCCCTTCGACGTGACATCAATCGAAGAATGCCTGGGGCACACATTACAGAAAAGTCTGGGAGTTCATACAATTTATTAGGTTGTCGCGAAAGTCTTTGCGCATTTTCTTTTTCGTCTTGAAAAATCTTTGGGGATCATTTTGAAACATTCATTGAAAGACGTGTGTAAACGATAGTCAATGTTCTCTACAGAGCAGTTTTGCCGTGGCGTTTCACCGGTACAGCTGAGAAAATCGTCTTTCACTGGTAGCATGTGTGACTGCTCCAGCTTTTGTGAACCCAGAAAGCGTGTCGATGGATGCGACGCGGTAAGAAGCCCAGTCGCTACAATGGGCCTCCTAGTTGCCTTTCACAACATGGCATTCATTTGGCTGCCGGAACCCAAATACTTGAGAAAAATAACAAACGTGGTCGGCCTGCTACACTGAATGACGAGTGTATTCTGAAGATGTGTGGAAAGAACCCATCGTGCAATGCATGGCAATTGGCAGAGCATTTCCGCGTTACCAGAGCGCAACAGCGGTTCCTCCTTACCGCCTTTAAAAGAAGAGGAATTATGGCGAAGCAATGTTTCGCCATACGACTGACCACTTGTTATTGAGACGATGAACTTTTGCATGGACATTTTGATTTACCGCCTGCGTCGCATTTGATCCGACAATTGTTGTTAATAACGAGAAGTGGAGTTTTCAAGTTAACCATAGCCGAAAGCACCGCTGGCTCGGACTTGTCAAACCAAAGATTTCAACGCCGATTCCAGCACTGCAACTTGGGAGGCAACTTTTAGGACTGGTGAAGCTGCAAACGCTTTGCTCCTCAGCAGCTGCTGCCAACGAGCTCCACTGGTGTTGGTGAGCAATAATGTTGCCAAGTTCTTGGGCTGAGCGGCACCTCTCTTGGAAAACATGGAAAATTTTGCTTTATCTCGGCAACGCTATTCCGCGTAATACAAAGAAGGTCCATCAAAAGTCCTCACGCTTGTCATGGGAGGTTCTGAGTCGCCTGGTTTATTTAGCAAACCTGTAGCCGACAGACTACCATCAGCCTCTGCTGCTGACCAACCAATCAAGAGAGAGGTGGTCCGAAGATCAGGACCTACTCGGAGTGAACTTGTTCAGGTTTTTTGCCTTAAAAGCTCAGTATTTCTAAACGATCAGCAACGAGACGCTTTCTGCTGAAAGGCAGTGTTTTGTCGACTATGCTGGTTTATGTACTTATCAATTGTTGGCTTCACTGAAGAAGAAAAATTGATTGGAAAAAATGTTGACAAATGCGCAAAGACTTTCGCGACAACCATAATATCGGGCTGAGCATTGAAGGAATAGATATTTCATTGGAACCATCGCTCCCATGAATGAGGTGGCTGATTCTGAAACTGCATACGCTGTGTGTCTTGCAGAGTGTGCACTTAAAAACACCTAAAAAACACCACACAACACCAAAAACACAATCAGTAGCTGCGTAACATACGGGTCTCACAACAGCGCGTGACACATGCGTCCCACACTACACAGACCACGTGGGACAGCGTGGGACTTATGTGTCCCGCGACCATGCAACCATTTTTCCAGGCAACCGTGAAATTGTTCAAATTTTGTGTAGTTGTCACCTACCGCTAAAGCGCTCGGATGTGAGGTAAAGTAGGCGCGCTCGCAAAATCGCATCTGTCCCTTGTAGCAGAAAAAAACCAAAACTTGCGCTCTGACAGTGTGCTAATTCAAACAATTTCGGCAGTTTCCCTTCTTTGTTAAGCTAATAGCATGATTATTTTATTAGGATGAGCACCGCTAATTAAAATTGATCACAATCTAGAAACTTTGTATTCGAACCCCATAACACCACTTTATTTATTATCGGGAAATGTACCTTTCATTCATAAATTTAACCTATTGAGAACCTCCGTTGATGTATTGCGGCACATTTTTTCCCACATTTTGTCATCAATAGTCTATGGCTCTTCAGTGATTTCATTTTATTGATGAGCACACTAATTTTTGGACCTGATAATGCGTACAGAACGCTTTGAAACACAAAAACTAGCCAAATAAGTGGAACAGAACAAGTTCCTCCGCATGAAAAACTGCCACGACATTCTCTCATCCGTGTTAAACTCAAAGGCAGAGTTCGCGATAAGAAAGACCGTCTATTAGAAATCAAGGTAGAGATGGTCGCTGATGCAGAGATGAAGAAATACCAAGAAAAACGGCTCCAAACCCGACGAGTTGGACTCTTTTCGCCTCTTGATTTCCACATTGAGGCAAATCTCATTGGTGCTGACGTCATCAACGTGAACATGTGCTCTGCGTCTCTGTTTAATGGCTAGTGTCTGCAGCTTGAGTCCGACGGCGAGGGGTGGCTAGTCCATGGAAGTGTAGCGTCGCGAGCGTGACCGATACAGCCCTGCCCGGCCTTTAGCTATACCTTTCGCTGCAAAACGCGCATAAACCCGCACCCTTAAGAGGACCTGCCTGCCTTTCCACTATACATGATCCCCGTTCTTTGACCTTTAATCTTATCGTAGAATCGTCCTTCACTACAATGCGAGTGAATGTGGGCAACGTCAGCGGGAGAATCAAAGTGGTTTGGAAGCATCTGGTCACATAGAAGAACATCGTCACTTAGTCACAGACAGTGTTGACACACAGAAACCTTGGGCAAAAGTTCGTGTCTTTGTATGCGAGACTGCCATAATTTCGTAGTAGTCAGAAGTACAAAGTACGAAGTCCTCTGTACTTCGTATCTCAAGTAGAACGAGTTCTGAACAGTTTCACATACCGCTCACCATCACCTTTTTTATAGCACAGTATAATGGCGTAGGTAGTAGGGTAAAAACTGAAAGCTGCTCAAACAATGTGGCCGAAAATTATTAGCAAACCAAAACTTGGCAGAGTTCGGAATTTCTGGTCAAAGCTAGCTTTACCCGATAAAAATCCAGCAGTGCGCAAGCGCGGGGCATGGACAGCACTGGCGGGACAATTTGACAAGGCTAAGGTGCTATGAGCTAGGGTAGAAGCATTGGTCCTTCAGCCCACCCACAACTCATTCGATCTCCCAAACAACCACTCGTGAAAGCTTAACTTTACCTGTTGTTCGGAAGGCCATAGGAGATGTTTAGCAAATTTAAATTGCGGAAAGTCATTACTAATCTGTATTACGAACATTATTCAGGAAGCTGTCGTTCATTCTAGTGAGGAATGAAAGATAAGATGAGAAGCAAATGAAAAATAGAGAGAAATAGAAAAAAATAAAAAGAAACTGGTAGTAATAGTTTTCTGTGCCGAGTTTCATGGCCACGGACTGATGGCATTCCGCCAGGAACTGCTGAAACATGTTCAGACACATCCTTCCCTCAGCCTTGGATTGCAAGCAGCTAATAAATAGAGTTTCTTATTCTGGATTTTTGGAGGTATTTCCTGCCTTATTCTTGAACCCCGACACGCTAAGTACCCAATACTTCATATCTGAACAGCCAACTCCTTCCTTTTGCCTCGGACCTTGCCTTGAACATTACAATTCTAAATAAAAGCAGAACGTACTGCGCGTCTAAAAAAAGCGGCTGATCAACGCCAGCGCCTTCATTTATATTCATCGCAATACTGAAGTCTAATAAAAAATTCTGCAAGAGAGGCCTTTTACAGCAGAAAACTGCAAGAGTTACCCTTCACCAGTAATTCTTAACTTCGAGAGCAGCTCGTTTTTCTCCTATAATACAGGGTGAGCCAAAATTACTTGCTCAAATTTTCGTCCATACAAGAACAATAAAACAATAGATTGGGGGTTTGGTTTCTAATAGAAGTTTATGTATGGAATGCCATTACCAAACCGGTTTCACATCTGGAAGTGTCACCTTCGGATAGAGCTTTAGCGTTTAGTTGTAAGGAGAGGTCGTTCACTGTGGCGCGTAGATGCTCCTAACAAATCTCTTCCTACTCGTAGAGCAAACTCGTTATCTGGGCTGTGCCTTTGTGGTGTTGTTACGAGCTGGCCTTGCACCATCAATGCCAACGTCTGAACGCTAATGCCATGCTTGTTTTCTGAAAAGCTCAACACGAAATGTTTTACTCTGATGAAGTAAGTACTTTTGCATGATCGTATTCGAGCGCTGGTGAGACCAAGGCTGGTGTTCTCGTGTGCTACGATGCCACCTTCGATCTTCCAGCTAGTGCTGCCCCGTGCTGAAACATGAGCGGTGCGAATCTATTGTGGGATTTTTCAGAAAAGTGACATGTTATCACGAGACTTTCCACTTTAACTTCCGCTTCAGTTTACTTTATTTAGGTTTTTATTTATTTACTTACTTATTTATTTGCGTACATGAACGCACTCCCGCCATCTAGCAGGAGGGTATTTTGAGGCAGGCCAATTGAAAGTTGACTAGTAACCAAACAAGAACGAGTAAAGAGAAGGAAAAAATCTCAACAATGAAAAATAAAACAACTAACAAAAGAGAGATAGCACGGAGCCGATAAGGGTATAATGATCCGTGACTAGAAAATGAAAGCAGAGGTAAGGAGTAAAAAAGAACAGTTGGGGTATCCTCTTTGATGAAAACAGGAGGGACACGACTTCATGGCTGATCGTAAGCTTAACTACGATTTTGTTTCCTTTCCGTAACATTCACGAGTTCTCCATCCATCGTCAGCTTCCACCGCCCCTTAGCAAAGTCCTCCAACGTTTTGACGATAGAGTTGAATTCACCCTGAACGGCATTTCATCGGAGAAGACCATCATCATCTCTCGATGGCACGCCGACGTAATCATGAGAGAAAAAATCTTGAGATTTTTGCACTGGATTATCATTATGGATGGAGCATGGATTGTGGCACTTTGGCAGCTGCTAATTCAAAACAATAGCTCCTCATTCGCAATATAATTTGAGAGATAGTTTTTTTCAAGCTTCTTGACTATGTTTGTTAACGACCTCGTCGGATTGAGCAGCACCATATCTCGTACCAATTTCGCATTTTTCGTGGAAGCGCAGCTGGTGGTGTCGGCCACCTCAGCGAATTTCATGGCTTCGACGTCCTTTTATCATTTAATGACCATTTCCATAGTTATGTCACGTACTAGTAGTATTTTGGCTAATGCTTTCGCACAGGAACCAAGCAGGTTCAACTGAATGGTCTTGCCTCTGGGGAATTAAAGTCCAACCTTTCTGAAAAAAAAGAGCTCTGAGAAGTAGGATCCGAAACACTGATAGAGGACGTGGTGACCAAGAGGTTGACCACCAATTGCTTGCTTTTCCCTTACAAGTTTCGACGGAATAACCGCTGCAACTTTACAAATTTTGGCGCACTCTGTAAAACCCGACTACAGAGAGATTCTTGATAAGTTTAAAACCAGAACCGTCACAGTCAATCAAAATCCTGTTTAGGCAGTGGCATCATCATGCAGAACGTTGAAGAAGATGAAGATTGGCCAGACATAGTTGCATGCACAAATGTTAAATATGAATGCGACTTGCCTACGAACGTCAAATTTCCATATGGGAACACAGGGGGCCAGGTGCAGCAAGCCCCAACTAGGGGATGGGTCCCCAAAACTCTGTCTCTCTGGACTCTTCCCCTATTCTTTAGCACGAGAGTTGCGTCATCGACAGAGTAGAGATGCAGAATTTTGGGGACCCATCCCCTAGTTGGGGCTTGCTGCACCCGGCCCAGGAATTTGTTCTAACATTTTTGTGTAAGAGGACACTCAGCCGATTCCCAAAATTATGATTCAACTTCACCTTTTTCTTTTACTTTTCACTTCTATTTCACGAGATGTTTATTGTGATAACATTTTTCTTCCTATAGGAACACTGTAATAAAAACTGTTGTTGGACTAAGTAAAGGGTTCTGGACGTGGCAAAAACTGTTGAAGTAAGCAATCACGCGGGTTTTGATCAAATTCGCGCCGAGCGCATGAATTTCTCAAGGGATTCCACACCGTATTGAGTTCAGAAGGGCTACAAGAATCCCATTCAGAGTCTCCGGTCCCGCCCCTTCCAAAAGGGTCAACGAGGATGTTCGTATACTCAAGAAGCAGTCACAAAATCACTGTAACTATTAATCACGGATGTGGAGGATGGAGTGGCTCATCCCAGAGCAGAAGTTCTCACTAAATCACTTCATATCCCAGTGAGCACCAGTTTCAGATTCTTTCAACGGAGTTCGATGCTTCCAGACCAAGCCCTAGTGAAAGAAAGAGCAACAGATTCGGGGAATGATTTCTTGAGTCCTACCAGAAAATTCTGGCAGAAGAAAGCTTCCATTTTTTTTCACGAGCATTACGTTCTTCGAAGAAACTTCATAACAGCCTCCTACACCCACGACATCAGAAATCGTGGAATTCGCTATGGGAACATGGTGCTCGGTTTAAACTCAACGAAGTCCTCGACGGATCGCAGACCACCATAACGGTCTGCAAAGCTGGTCGGAAGGGGTCTTGCAGGTTGGGAGAGACCGTCTCTGGAATGCTATCCATTAATTGACCGATTGAAGAAGTTATTTCGCAGCTTCACGCTGGAGCCATTGAGCCTCTTTGAGCTCCACAGTGATGGCAGATGATGTCATACTTTGAGGACGGTGAAGGCAACGAAAGTTGTAAGGCCTGCTTCTGCTTATGAGAGGACCAGATGATGTCATACTTTGAGGACGGTGAAGGCAACGAAGGTTGTAAGGCCTGCTTCTGCTTATGAGAGGACCAGATATTTGCCGTGAAAGTTCCAGCGGCGACACCATGTGCGACGAAAAGTTTGGTTTTGTGCACGATGGGCCGACTTTTCGACTCCTCCCTCTGTAGACAGCAGGTAACCGAAAAAGCACTAACCGTAAGTCGACAGGCTATTCACGACATAAAAAATCATTCGATGGCAGCGCAAATAGTTGCGACACATGGTCGTGATTCATGCTTGTGTCATTTAGGTACCACACCAACATCAAAGACAGTCACTTGGGACATTGAGTATGCAAACTTTGAATCAAGAATCCTTTTCTCACTGGTTTGCTCAATGAATCTCATGATAGTGAGTGTTTTCTATGAATAAAGGCGTTTTTGCAAGCGACCCTACCATCCAGTAACACCATACTTTCGTAGGAAATCTGTTTTAACCATCCTTTCTTGCAAGCCATTTGCAGAGCGAAACTCACCAAACAGGTTCAGAAAATGAACACTGCCTACTTTTTGTCAATTATGACGATGTCGCTTAGTGGACACAAGGCTACACTGGAGCCACTGTGAGCCATAGTTGGGCGAATTCTATCAGTAGAGTACGACCAGCTTTTTGAAAACGATCGTCGCTCTTAATGTCCAATGAGTAGCAGACTTCAGCGCCGCCCTTCATCGATATATACTCAAGTAGTCACGGTAACCGTTGCGATAGTCTTCGGCTGGCCAAGCTCGGAAACCTATTTGACGATTTTGCACATTTTCAATGCCCTATATTCAACTGTTAGGTTGTTTATAAAGTTCGTGCAAATTTTTAACTTTTTTTGAGCCTACATTATTTCGAGCACAAACACTATCTATCTGTCATCGGTACATGCACCATCGCTATCACTGGCTTGCTGCCAACAACCAAGCGCAGAGTGACCGTTCATCTTCTAGAAGCCTGGCAGTCATAAGAATGCAGTGATGTCGATTTGGAGGTGCCAGTGTGAATCGAATTTTTTGGTCCGCTAGATGATTGCTTAGCAAAAGAGCTCTCGGAGAAGGCTGACCACCGCTGCAAGATTGAGATGATTGGACTTCCAAGCAATATCTACAGTCGCGTCATTTTCGAGAAGTGTGGTCCTGGTCGTCGTGGAGCGGATATAGTTTTCTAAGTTTGAACTCGAATGACTTCATAGCTAACGCGGGAGAGGTTCCCCATGGTTATTTGAGAACGGTCCAACCAAGGTGGAGCATGACCTTGGTAAATTTGTCCTTCAGAGCCTCTTTAGCCGTATCCAGTCGCTGAGGCTTCTGTATGTGGTTGTCACGAAACCCGATCTTCCCATCTGCTTTAGCGGCTTTGTTCAACAGCTGCAAACGGGTGGAGTAGGAAGCAACTCAATGACTAAACGCGTGCCGCACTCCTGTCATCAGTAGTCAAATCATAAAAAATCTTCGGCAGGGCCTCAACTCTTTTACGAAGGAGTGAGAACTTCTATGACTGTGCATCTGAAACATCGGGGTGTGCTGGCTACATAACACGGTAGCCCTTGAGGAATGGCTTCGGAAGGGGAGCGCAGCCTATCCAAATCCGACGCCGGGGGCCTTCCTGAACTAGGGTTTTTTCTTCAAGGTGTAGTCTTAAGAGCAAAGGAGACCTTCGTCGTCTTATTCTTCAGCCTGTTCCGCTTGTAGACGGGGTCCGCTTTCCTGGTATGTTGACGCCGCATTTCCCGATCAAACACTTGATCGGAGAGGATGTTAACCGTTTTCAAGTCTCAGTGCTATGTACCGAACCATCGCTGCTTCGGGCGTCTTCCAGGCCGCTTTCCGGACACGTCAATGTTAAGACCAATCTCACGGACACTGTCATCATTCTCGGGAAGAACATGACTATACCATCGGAGATGGGCTTCGCGCAATTTATCCGCAATCGGCGCTACACCGAATCGCACCTTGATGTCGTTATTCCGAATGCGGTCTAGTCGTATTACTCTGGCTGTCCAGCGCAGCATCTTGGTCTCAATCACGCTTAGACGGGCTTCTACTTCTTTAGTCGCAGGCCAGCGCTCGGTCCCGTAAATCGCGACCGGAAGCATGACGGTTCTATAGATCTTGGATTTGAGGCGTTCAGGCATGGTTATCGCAGAGAGCGCCATTCTGACCACACTGCTTTCACGCAAGAATTCGCTCCAAAACCAGGCTGCCGTCAGACGCAGTTGCTGATTCAGGATACTTGAATGTTGTTGTCCGTGTGAGCTCAGTACCACTGATCTTGATAGAGCCTGGCTCACTCGGATTGGTGGTAAAGTACTCAGTCTTTTTGACGTTTAACCTGGGCCCGAGTATAGCCAAACGGTCGGACCAGGTTTGCACCTGTTTCTCGGGCTTGCTTTTGTCTTAGCTGGCGAGCACCACATTGCCTGCATAAAAAAGCGTCCATGGAATCGGATTCTGGAGATCTTTTGGGATGGCATCCATGACCACAGCAAATAGTACTTGGGATGACGCAGAGCCTTGGTGGAGACTCTGACGGAGATGGGAAAATCCGTCGATGTGGCCACTCCCGTCTGCACTCGGCTCTTCGGACTCGAGTAAAGGATGCGATCCCACTCGATAAGCTCTTCTGGAACGCCACGCTGTCGTAAGGCATACCATATAACGTCACGCGTAATGCTATCGAAAGCCTTCCTCAAGCCCAGAAAGGCAAAATGTACCGGTCCTTGTTTTTCGCGATGCTTTTCAGAAGGCGAGTGGGGTGTATGGCGTCGATGGTGCTGCAACCAGCCACAAAACCACGCTGGTTGGTGGTGAGCTCGGCGGTGTCACGGAGACGGCTGTTTACAATTTGCTAAAAGATTTCCATGCTGTACGAAAGCAGGCGAATTGGACGGTAGTAGTGCAGTCCCCAGGACAGCCCTTCTTCTTCCGAATAGGAATTGTCGTACTCTGTTGCTGGCTCTCAGGCACCTTCTTCCCTGCAGCGACCTGGTTAACACATTGCGTACCGCGTGCGCCACCAAGTGGCGCACGGCCTTTCTGTCCTGTATGGCCACGTGCGCCACATGGTGGCGCATGCTATTCTTTCCCAATTCTTTCAAGTATTCAGGGTCGTTTCAATGCACGTATATCTTTCTCAACTTGATGGATTACATATCTTCGTGGGACATCACCAACTCAGAAATTACTCATAATATGAGAAGAGTTGCAAAAATCTTCCTTCATATCACACACGGATTTATCGAATAGACGTTTCCTATGATTCCCTGGATACGCTCAAGGCATAAATTGTTACTGCACCAGAGCAAAAGAGACCCCTCGCTTATCTGCAAGCGCTTTAAGCAAAAATATTTGCAACAGAAAGAATAATATGCACCCACTCTCTTACTACCTATTATTTTTGGCATTTTTGATAAGAATTTAGTTGAGAAATATAAAAAGATTTGTTGTGTTAGTCACGAAACGAATAAAGACAAAAACTTCCTTAAAACTTCTCATAAAAAGCTGAAAAAAGGTTAAATGCTGAGAAAAACCTCGTGCCGCGCAAGGGGCGCAATGCATACTCGGCCACACGTGCTCGCCAACGCAAAAACGGCTCGGTACGCAATGTGTTAAAGGACTCCGTCAACCACTCTGCAGGATCCCAGCATTATGATTTCTACAAGTCCGCCGCTAAGTCGTCAGGACCAGTTGCTTTGCCTGATTTCATCCTCTTCATAGCTGTAATGGTCTCCTTCGTGGTTATCTTCTGAACGGGGCCGTGTACTGGAGGAGCGCAAGGGATAGCTGAATGAGCATATTTGACTGCTGAGATGTTTCCGAAGTAGATCACGCCATCGCTTCAATGTTTTCTTGCTGTCCGTCAGGAGGTGACCATTCTCGTCATTTATGCCGAAGAACTTTTCCATATAATCGGTCTTGCGATAGCGGGTCTTTGTGAGTTGGTAAACGTACCGCTCACCATCGCGCGATCGTTGAGATCGATAATCCATTCTAGTACCGCAGAGACAAGGAGATTCATAGTAAAGCAAATGTTACTTCCAGCTCTGGGCAATTCGCGGTATTGTAGAAGTTCTTGAAATAGAGCGTGGAAAAGAAGGCTGCCTTCCTCCTTCATTTTAAACTTGAAGGATGGGCATGGTCAGGGATTAATGAGCAATCTTCCGAACTCTACCAGAGCTCTGCACCTCAACTAGTACCCAATCTGGACCAAACGCCTTCCCAGCTTTCATTTTCCCTACTTCTCGACGAGCCTCATCCTCAGGGATTGTCTTTGTAGGGAACTCATTGCTCAGAAGAACACTGTGGTACTTTGACCACATTCTCTTGACTCTGGAGCTTTCTCAGGATGGTATCTTTGCTGTTCTCTACACTCTTCTCCACCGTGATACCTTAGGTAACTCGGTGCCGAGCTTTAGCCAGCCTGTAGACAACTTCCCTGCATTTCTATCCTCGACACTTCTCGTACGAGTCGCCCGTTTCCGTGTTCTTTGCCTTGTCAAGATGAAGGATGGCTGTGAAAAAATTCAGTAACAAGGTTGCATGTGATAAGAATCTGCTGATGATAACAGAAGTGAACACAGTGAAGTTAACACATTCACGACGGCGCCCGTTTCGATCTTCGTTCGAGTGGGTAGGACGCGATTTTGTCAGCGCCACCGGCACACCGCAGAACTTTTCAAGGGATGCCTCAGTAGAGTTTAGATCAAATGGCATATAATGGCAGTGAAAGGCAACCTGTCTCAAACTTTCGCAGCAGTGGAAGTAAGCTTTTACCTTGACTGTTTCCATTGAAACACTTACTATGTCGAGTTTTATTTTTAGATCTTGCACTCCTTTCGCTTTCGTGTTTGTGGAAAATGAAAGAAAGAAGAAACTAACCGAATGAAAAATCTCTGAAAACTCAGAAAACTTCTAAAATGAAGCACATCTATTCGATGAATCTGTCGTCTATAGTTACATATTGTTCCACATTTGATTCGCGGGCAACAGGAATACCCGAACGATTGCGAAAAAAGCGACTGGCAGACAATTATTAACACCTTGACGACAGCGTGGCGACTATGTATGCCGCCATTTCGCACCGCGTCGAACATTGTAGGAATTATGTATGCCACACCCATTACATTTGTTTTTCTCGCAATTGCCTGAGTTCTTACCAAGTTTTTGTGTTCATTCTATAGACCATACATCGACATAACCAGAAACCACGTGAATGGCCAAACATTTTCCAGTTTGGCAGAAGTTTTCTACACCTTACAAAAATATCCATTCATTTCATTCCTCATTTTCTTTCCATTATCGTAAGTACGGTGACAAAAAAGAGTACTGGATGTGAATACGAACATAGTTGCGTGGCAAGGTATATGTCTCTACCGAAGCAACCAAGCTCAAAATAATTTTGGAACCACTAAAGCAAAAGTACGTAAAAAGTACGTAAAATTTGCCTTCCTGTAGCTGTAACACATTATTTTGGTTGAAGTTCCATTACTGTAACTCCCGATAAGTTGAACACGTCAGATTTCGATGCAAATTCTGTCGCATGCAAGCTGTGCGTATTGCAGCTTAAAAACCACGGTTATTGGGTGATGCGGCGCCTGCAAAATCGTGTTTGTCCCACGCGACCAAAAAAGCCAAAACGATTATGTTGTCAACGTGTTAATTAGCAGCCCACATGAACTACTACGGGCACCCGTTCGTGGCAGGCCATATAAGCTCTTACTTGCACGAATGTG
>KZ349116.1:0-11528 GCA_002352805.1 Teladorsagia circumcincta | reverse complement strand
GAATAGACCTCAACTGTAAAAATCACAGCGTGACCTCGCTCTCCGAAAGGTTCAACAGATTTGAAAGCCAGATCTGAGATCTGCCTCTCGAGGCACATATGCGAGCATCATCGTATCTCAAATGGCCATGGGAGACCGAGTGGCTTTTCTTGTGATATATAGAGTGAGACGAAAATTACGATAACAAGAGCGCCGCTGAAACATCGCGGACTTCTACAAACCTATTCAATGCATCTTCAAAGAGACCGTTGAGAGAAGCCACTGGAACTTCTAGCAAGAAGAACTGCCTGCACAATGGATGTATTGTGCAGCATTGGTTCAGCAGAACTTTCCATGATTCGTGACATTAAACAACTACCAACAATACACAATTTCTCGATTAAAGATGGGTTATTTTGTGTAGACGCTGCTGACGGCAATGGCCTGCTGTGGGTATCACTGGAGCATCAGTGAATCGAAGAAAACCCTGGTACAATCTCTATGTCACCTTCCTACACAACAGGCATGATGCTTCTCTAGATGACCTGGCTCATGTATCACTGCAGTGGCTGCCAGACAGAGAAGTGATATTATGTTCCGTTTGTTAAGTTCCCGTGAATATATTGTTGGTGTCTACTTGTGCTTTCCTGCCTTTCCATAACTACTTATTCTGTTAGCGTTATTTTTTACCTTCCCTGTGTATACGCTAAGACTCTAGAAAGCGCTGGAGTGTTTAACCGTATTCAAAGCTGTATAATGTTTCTTTCCAATCGTGGCTAGCACAATTTTGGTCGCTCTACACATTTTAGAACATTCCGATGTGAACAGTTCTACCACTGGTTCATGGAGTGATATGCACTTTATGATAATTACACTGTGTACATTAATTTCAGTGTTTTATTTCCTTTTGAAAACTTTTATATTTGAACGGCCTCAGCGAAATGAAATACTGCCTAGTCCGATGCAAGTGCGTGCTTCCGGCCACTTCTTGTGAGCAGGCAATACATTTAAAGATACCATTTACTAACAATGGATGAGCTTACGATTTCAATAGGTCTAAACATCTGTCAGAGTTTACAGCAACACTGCTTATTTTTCACAAAAGAAGTCGTCTGCTAGTTGTTGATCAACATTCTCGCTACCATTTTGTGGAATTTCTTGCCTGCAAACAGCTTCCTTCAGCAGTCACACTAACAGATGACATCGAGACCTGAACCTACTTGTAAATCCGTGGACCAAAGCAGGGAACTGCTTCTTGAGCTCATCTTGTGCCGACTTGGGCAATGCCTTGTATCTGTCGATGGCTTTCTGAGTCAACTCAGTTATTTCGACGACACTCGGCTTCCTGCTAGCAACGGACTCCAAGTGGAGTTTGCGAGTGAGAGCGTACATCTACAATGACGGAATTCTGAGATTTCCTTTCCCTCTTTTCAGCCTTCATTGAACAGCGTCAAAGCGTCAAACCTCTTTAGCGAAATCCCGTGCTTCCGGGTTGAGAGCTTCAATTTTCTGTTGAAGCGTGTTATGAATATTTTCAACTCTGGCACCAAGCTCGGGCGATTTCGCCTTTATTGCGGCTATAGCCTGAACCGCATCAATCTTAGAATACCTGACGATTTCTGTGGTGATAATCCTCGAAAACTTTATCGACGTACCGCCTCATCAGATTTGTGCTGCTCATCATATTTGTGAGCAACTTCTTTGAGAATGGCTTTATCGGATTCACTTAGCCCCTTGACGAAGTTCTTCACTTCATCAGGGAGAAGCTCTAAACGAATGACTCTTCCGATTTCAGGAAAGCTTCGAGACTCAGTTCAACAAACCTCTGAATTCAGGTGGAACATCTTCAAATGTGAACGAAGCAACGGAGGCGATGCCCAAACAAGCAATAACGGCGAGTGCACGGACCATCACTGTAAGTTGCGGGACTTAGAGTCAAAAATGAGCTAACTTACATACAAGAAGAAAAACTCAAGAGCTAATCAGTGTACTAAGAAGAATGGAGATGCCATCAATCTCACTGACGTTAGGCGGAATGCGGACAACGAACTCCTGGCGATTTTATATCGCTTGAACTTGTAGGGCGTTCATTGAAGAAATCGCCATAACAAGAAATTTCAAGGTGACACAGCAGCTGTTAGACTATCAGGAAACTCCGGTCCAGTATCGAGTCCCATCAGGCTATCTACCACTTAACCATTCCCGAACTGTCAACAACAAAAAGAGAAATGAGTCGTGGACCTCTCATGCGTGCGGATATAAACGTTGGAAAAGATTGAATGGTCAGATGGAGATATATCGGTTCATAAAATAAAAACCCTCCGAGTACGGGTGTATTCCCAAATGTCTTAGATGTCGGTCAGACTCTGCGATTTGGACCAGCGATGGGCAATCGCGATCGGTCATCGCTATTCCGTCGCTGGACAATCGCTCGTCGCTGGATTGCGCAGTCGCTCTGCCAAAGGTGCAAGCGACGGGCAATGGCCCGCTGCGATCGATACCGGTGTAGACTGCATCAGCCGTGGGCGGGGCCAATCGCTCATCGCTTGTGCACTTGCAAGAGCGATTGCGCAATCGCTTGCCAATCGCCAGCGACGAGCGATTGCGCAATGCTTGCCAATCGCCAGCGACGGAACAGCAACAGTGATCGCGATCGCCCATCGCTGGTCCAAATCGTAGAGTCTGACCGACATCTTATAGAGCGTCATTAGAGCAGTCCATTGAAATAAGCTACACAGAGTTCACTGAAATAACTCATAACACTTCCTACTATAAACACGGAACCACATGAATTTATTGCAATGATGTATCAATTCCCACGTCTTCGCTGATGAAGACAAAAGAGGGATATCGCTGTCTCCTCAGCGTCCGTCTTGAGGCACATGCGAGGAGGAATTAATGCTTTGGTTTGTACGCTTTTTACCAATACATTTTGTGAATAATCTTGCCAAGTTTCACGGCTAACCGTTCGTTCTCCATCTCTTGGTGCACCCAAACCTTGATGGAGGGCATAGTATTTCATGCAGCTAGATCGCACATCCGGTAATGACATCGCGCTTCTTTGGATTTTCAACCACTCCGCAGCCGCCCATGAAGAGAAGAACCATAAATGTAGCCTCCGATGCAGACCGCCGCATAACTTATGTCGCCACGGATCTCAAGAAAAACATGATGATACGAATCGACCGCGACATCAGGAGTGAATTCAGGAAGGTGGCCAGAACGCTGAAGTTTCCAAGCACAACCACGTGGAGAGTGGTCAGAACCAGCTGCTGACAATCCATTATAAGCTGCAGAAACGCGACGGCTCAATCAACTAGGGGATCGCAGAAGAGACAAAAAGTCTGAAGTGCTGGTGTCGAGGGCCGAAAATGGCGACCACGCATGCACCGCTTTCATCGACGAAAAAATTCCCACTGCGAAGCAAGGCTACGATCTTCAAACTTTGAGGATGTTTGCGAGAGGTACTGAGGGAGCCAATCAACTGAGGGAGCCAATCAAAGTGGAAGGGACGCTCTCACGAGCAGCGGACAATCCCCGTCATGGTCTGAGCAAGGGTCTCAACTACCGGTCGCTCATCACCACTGCTCTTCAAAAGTGAATAAAACTCGCAACCTAGTTAACGAATGCTTCAGCGCACCGTCTGGTAGCAAACTATCTAGCCTCGCCAAAGAAGAATGACATTCTTCTCAATGGGAAGTCACTTCTGCATAGGAGACGAAAAATCGTTCAAGAGGGCTCTCACGCTACTCTTCCCGATTTCACATCCTTGAAGAAACGGCTATTATATCTTTCGATTTCAAGCTGCTGGATCATACCCTATGAGCTATATTGGAAGGCAGAGCCTCAACTAAACAAGGCACCCACATGATCACATCACACATGCCATGCGGGCCGCAGCAGAGTTGTGTTCGAGGCAACTGGGAGCCATACTCACATTGGCAGAAAGAAACATCGAGAGAATGTCATTCCTTGCAGTAGGTAAATGTCCCGCCAAGATTGTATGTAACCACTTGGAGATAGATCCATTTTGAAAGAAGTTACAAGTTTGGAAACGTGGTGCAATATTTATGTGACACCCTGTATTACTTGAGGGAGGCACTACTTCGTGAAGTCCAACGTAGTCTAACGTAGGCATAGCAGAACATGCCACAAGATGGATAGAAGAAGAAGACAAGGATCCGAAGCCCTTATCAAAATTCATGAAGACGGCTCTTCTACAGCAACATGTCAAACTTCTCCGACGCCGAAGCCATTATCTGGATTGTTTCAACTGAATTGGGTCATACCTTACTGCTAATATTGGTCGATCAACCCCTTCCGTAAGAAGGTTCTTCCGGTTGCGATTGCACGACAACGAGAGCCTATGTCTTGCTTGTTCTGCCGTGGTGGGCTCGAGTCTGCGCGGAAGGAAACGGTCTGCGTGGCGTCATGTCTTCGCTCATCCCTAGACCTCTTTAGCGGGATTAGAAGAGAACTGCGATGTACAGAGTGAAGATAACTACGATAAAAACCGCGAAGGAGAACGATGTTCTCCTTATGACATCAAAAAAGCTAAGACGTTTTTGTAAGGACCAAACACTCCCACCACATGTGTCTCGGATGTAAATCGAAGGGCTTCATATTGATCACTCGCTGCCATTGATTTTCATCACGTTTCATGAGCACTCTTCCTTGCCAAGTCGGGCTTGAATTGATCTGGAAGCCACGCATGCTCCAACTTCGTGATGGCTACAGTGACCTTATTTCGCAATCTATATTGGATATATCAGCCTTGTTATCCAAGTTCGAGTTGCCGCGTACTTTCTGCTTGCTGTTCTCTTTTTTTTATTTCAGCTCGGTGTAATGTCTGACGACGTGACAGCAGAAGTTTAGAGGTATCAAATTGCACTATCGAGATCGCTTATCAATCCTATGCCCCAAAGCTCGTCTCGATGAAAAATATCGCCCTCTGTAAATGGTCTCCTAATGTAATGCAAAAATGCATCTTTCTCAATGACCTGCTGTTGAAGGAATTGCAGTTTGCTGCAACATTTCAGAACAGTTCTTAATTCCACAACTTGTTCTTCGAAAACCTGTGTATATCTGACAGTGAGTCACACCATCTTTACGCTGTTCACTGATCACCGTTTGTCAGTTATTTCTCATTAGTTGCACTTTTGTCTGCGACTTCAGCGAACAAATTCAATCATGATATAGACAGAGCAAAAAATCAGGCCGACGCTGACAAAACTGACAGGATCGAACACTTCTCAAAAAACTGGCGCCTGGAGAACTACATTTGAATGCTAGAGGAGGTTCCGGGTCATCATCAAGAAGTATGATAGATTATGGTCCTAATTTCATTGTTGATTAATTACTCTGTTGCGGTGTGAGAGAAAAATTAAGCAAAGCGCTGGACGGGAACACCACCGAGGTGTTCTTCTCGAGGTCCAAAAGACTCGATTTGTCTCAAGGTCCAAAAGACTCGATTTGTCTCCCACTTAAAATACGCAGAATCGATTCAATGGACCATTTTTATTTTGTTGTCCACTTTTTACTTCAGTACGATAAATGCGCCCAATACTACACCATTGTGAGCTTACACATACCGCTCGACAAAAATAGATGGATATCGGCAAAGATGCTTTATTTTGACGATTTACTATGTGCGTTTTGAATGTCTGTTGTGCACCTTAGTAGGACATTTATTTTCTTAGAAACATTTGTTGCCTTCTGCTGTATGGAACATTTCAAGAAATGGAAGGAGTTTGTTCACTGCTTCTAGCATCAAGGTCTGGCTCCTGACCATCCATCTATCGAGATTCTCCTTAACAGCCATCAAGCAAGGCGGTATCGATGATGTCAAAATCGACAGCGAATGTTTGACACATTTGTTTCTCAAGACTGTATCATCCTTGTGGATAATGCCCTTCACCTATGCATTTCAATTTTTTTTTTATAATGGAAACTAATGGTGACCTACAGAACAGATCGAATGTGGACGAATGATGGAGGAGGGATTCATTGGCGTAGGAGAGCAGCATGCTGCTGCACTTGTTCACGCTGCTGTTCACAAGAAACATGTCAGGACCTGTTATAGCCGCTGACGTTTCCAGACAATTAGCAAAACAAAAACCAACGATAGTTTGAGCCAAAAATAAAGTTTGTGACTATCATAAGTCAAGTGACATGTTCCTTGTTGTTTGTTTTGTTTGCATTACCCGATTACCAACAACATGCGTTTAAAAGCTCAAGGTCAACAATAACCCATATGCTTGAAGCCCTCAATGATTGGACTGCTCATTAGGCGAGAAAAGGATATTAACGTGATTTATTCTGACTATGCCAAGGCCCTCGATAGAGTAAATAACACCAAGCTCTTGTCTAAGCTAAATCATATCGGCATTCATCTGATGATTCACCGATGACCATGGATTGGATCTCTTCTGCAGTTCCGTTCGTTTCCAGTTCGAGTCGATAAAAGTTTTTCTATCCGGTCAGCCCCTAGTGAGGTTTTGCAAGGGAGCGTCTTATCACCGGTGCTGTTCTCCATATTCACCTATGACGTCCCACGAGTGATGGAAGAAGTAGGCATCAGATGCGAGACTTACGCTGACTACGTGAAAATTTAGAGGTAATCGAGAGCGGCAACGGAATATGTTTATTCAAATTCAGTTTCAATTACTTCATGGGTAAAGTTGAGCTCGAATGAGATTAACCTTGCCTCGAATCAACTATAAAACTCAGATCCCTATTGAAATTAGGGATCTAAATTTTATAGTTGGTGGAAAGCTTAGCTCTTACTCTAACTTTACTCTCTAACGTATTCCCTCTGTAGGATGCAGCCAACAAAGCAGAATCTAGGCTTTTTTACTGCTGAGAAGTGTTTATACCAAAGTGAGAAGTCTTTATACCACAAACCCATGCCTCCTTATTAGGGCTTACATTCGCCCACTATTGGTGTACGGCACAACAGTTTTCTATCCGCAGACCAAAAAGGCTACCAAAGGTTGAATGCCATTTAGAATACTTTTACCAGGAAGGTTTTTCTAAAGGCCTTAGGATTTGACTACAACGCTGTGCCCGAGGTGTCGTAAGGAACAAAATGCTTGGCCTTGACTCTCTTCAGAGCGAAAAGGAGGAAATTCGATCTTCTGACAGCATTTAAAATTATCACAGGAAAAATGTCCGTTGATACTCACGCTTTTTTCACCCTTCCTCCGTCCATTATTAGAGGATGGAGGCATAAACCTTTTCTCCCCCCAGAGCCAAGTCCTCTAACAGAACAAAATCCTTCCACTGTGCGGGCTTTCTCGGAGTTCACTAAAGTCAGCAAGAAGTTCTCTATGTCTAGCAGTATAACTAAGCTGAGAAAACCATGGACAAGTACTATGCTTAGGGCTATGCTCTTTTCTCTTATTATTATTAGGCCATATCTTTTTGGGTCATCTTCTCAACTCACTTCATTTCTTGAGCTTTCTTTCAGTGATTTTGTAACGCCTTGTGTTGTGTTGGTGTTATCTAGTGTTTTACTATTTGTTGATGAGGATTGGAGCGCTGGGGTCCGGCTTTCTCCCTACTAGGGAATCTGACTTCTACGGCACTCACTGGGCTTGGCCTGGCTGGGGATGTGGGGATGGTGCGGCGTCGATGCGGAATTGACGTGTGGAGTGCATTTCAAACGGTTGAAGAACTTTTTTCCGTTCCATTGCTTTGCTTAAGTGTGTTTCTTTACTTTCTGTTCTGCGTAATTGTGCACACCTTTGAGTGTATTGAAACGAATAAATAAATGAATAAATAAATAATCAATTCCATGTGCTCATGCGTATGCATTAAATCTAAATCTATTTGTGTTTTGAACATGTTTTGCTTTTTCTCTAATTTTCTGGAAGGTTTGGTAAATGTTACAGTTGTTGACATTTTTGTTATGCTATCTATCTGAAAGCTTTGTCAGACATTGTCGTTCCTGACATGTCTTCTTCCGTCCACAGCGAATGCCCCGCGGATGCGTTATGAATTCAGTTCTGCAGCGATGATTGCATTGAAGACAAAACAAATCTAAGAAAACAAGTGCTCCATCTGCTCATTATTCCACAGCTACAGATCACCGAGGGTAGTACAACAAGCGTGAAAAGGAAAGTTCCAACGCCAGTAAACTTTACTTGTACTTCTGGACGACAACGTCCACGAAGTCACTACTTCACACTACTGTGCTACTCATGCTCGACCCAGTGTGAACCATTCAACAAGTAGTGAACTGATCGACCACTAAAGCTAAGAAGAAGTAATTTTTATACAAAGAGGTTAACAAAACGTAGAATTCGGCAAGGAGCATTTCATCACGGCATATGAAATGCAAAACTTTGGAAAAGGAGTGACTCTTGAATGTAGTTCTCAAATGACATGAACGTGAACGAGAATGAGAAAATCAAGAAGCGCTTTTATAAAAAGTCCAAGCTAGCCTCCTGACTTACGAAATGGATGTTCTAGGATCGCTGGGAATGCCTAAAACGAGATGGGACGATCCTTTGATTAAAATGTTTGGTGAACAGTGACCGACATGCACAACACCGAAATAAACGATTTCTATTCGACTTATACAAATGCCGTAATATGCGATGCAAGTCGGATCCTTCGGAATGTTTCCATTTACACTTATGATGTCAGGCTGTGATATCAAAATTCATCGTTTCTGTTGAACTATGTCTCAAATTGATGCAGTAGACTTTTTTATTGTGCAGCTTTCTTTAGCTTCTGCGCTGTGTTTTCGGTGCTTGTGTTGGATTTATTTGAAGTCGTAATTTGACACATTGAATTGAGCTTCTTGCCGAGAATGTCTCACAAATTCACACTTCATTTCCAAAAAGACAAAACTTCGACTTGTCGATTAACAGAAGTTCTCAAGATGTTGCGTAACACTTTATGCTATATCAGCTCCACTCCATGGGCGCGGCCTCAGTACAGATGGCTTCATCCTTGGCTGAGGCAAATCCATGCCCGACGAAGGTGTCGCACATCGAAATGTCGCGGAAGTTTTCAGAGAAATCCTTTTTGACCTGTTTTTTTTTTAAATATTTGGAGTTTTCGTAAGTTTTTTGGAGCTCTTTTGAAATAAAAGTCTTGCTGCTTCATTGTGGTATACAACATCTGAATCCTGATTAGGCTTCGGGATGCGAAAGAGTTTTCCCTTGCCGCGGACGGGCATATCAGTCCTTCAAACTCTTAAGTACTCCTTGCTGGAACATATTCCACATCTTCCAGCCCTTGGCCCATGTTGGACAGAATAACAGAAGACACAAGTTTCAATTATTATTGAGCACATCGGGGCTCATATGAGCTGACCACCCTTCGAATTCTATAAATTAGCAAACTCCCTCGTAAAACTGCTGCCCGGTAACAGGGGAGAGAAGGAAGGGAGAAGACTTCCTCTCCGCTCTGGTGGCTTCGATAACATGAGAAAATCCTGGTTGTTGTTATCAAAAATGAACGACTCCACGATAAGGTTGAAGAAGGAGAACATCCCTGGTAGGAAGACAGGAGGACCCCCTAAGGATGGGGACCAACACGCAATTCGCACCAAGGAATATACTCGCGGCGATCTACCATGGCCCTTCCGCAGCGCTTGCAACGCGGTATGCCCCACTCTCGCTGTCTTAGCCTCTAGCTATTTGGCAGAAAGAGCGTGAGCGTTGAAGCTCCGATGAGAGTGGCATCAATGCACAAATCTACGGACAAGTGAGTTGCCTATTTCTCGGATTCTGGGCTGTTTCTCATGGTTATTTCCTCATTCCTGTACCACTGACCATGTCTATTTTTATCTCTAATTAGCGTGGAATCTACTTTCAAGTGCCGAGAACTACCCGTATTCAAGAATAGTCCGAGAACGACTCCCATTAATCTCGGCATGATTATACAATTTCAGGTGCTTCTGTTCAAGCTTCCGAAATTAATATAACTTTCATTCCGGCTAACGTTTCAGCGCACTCGCCTTCTTTGGAGCCTACAAATCGAAGCATACTTTCGAAACAATCCATTCAAGCGACATTTCAGATCACAAGAAGGAAACACGAGAGAAACAAGTCATAAACGATGCCATAACCCACTAACTTCTGAAAAAGCCGAACGTTAAAAGGCACCATTTGCCAAAGGACGGCGGGGTTGCTTTTATACAATGATTATATTATTATATTGATGGTTTTATACGTGATTCGCACCTTCGGAATCGAGTCATATGGCTCAAGGGACCCCCCCCCCCATGGAATTTTAAATATATAGGTAAGATTGAGCATAAGATGCGAAAAAGATGGTACCTGCTGATCGCTTCGCGTTTCCTGTACCATCGAATTTGGGCGTGAAGCCCGGAATCCCCGCCTCGGCGCCTCGAGGGGGCTTCGACCGCGTAGATCAAAATCCACGGAGGTCCGAGAAGGGTGCGAGCTCCCTAGTAATCGCCACGCACTCGTCTCCTCGTCAATCTTTGGTTCCTTTGGTGCAATTCACATGGCTTCAAGGGTTCCGCGGGCAGATATCTCCTGTTCACATGCCAAGTCGTGACCTCCACCACCATGTTGGTGTTTTCATGATACTGAACCTTGTGATCCCCCTGGAGGGGTAGAAATTCTTGCCTTTTTGAGCCCATCTAGGTGCCCCTTGATTCTTACGCAGAGTGGCCTGCCTGTTTCTCCTACGTGCTCCTCCCCACATAGTTGGCATGTTATTAAATGAACGACTACTGAAATCATGCAATGACCACTTTTCAATTTTAGAATTTTACATTATTTGATTATCTTCAAAATTTGTAACTTTTGATTTGATTAATTTTTCATTTTAATTATTTGATTAATTTTTCATTTTAATTCTTCAATCAAATCAATTCATTTCATTGATGCTCTTCTGCATGAAACGCTACTGTGCGCGTCAAAGGTCCAACAACTTCTGACTTTTGAGCTAAATTTATTTAAGTACTAATTAAAGACCCGGGTCGGATTGAGTTGGAGTATTGTTGTGCTCTGAAGTGAGAGTAGTAATGTGAAATGGATCGGCAATGAAAAATAAGGAGAACAACAAGACTGAAAAAAAACTAGTCGATACAGCAATAACTCTGCTGTATCGACTAGCACCTACCCAGCCACGCCCCTCCTCCCTCGGTGGGCGGTCATAGACAATGCCAGGTGGCCATCGCTCAAAATATAGGGCAGAGAGTCATTGCTGGGCCGTTCCAAGTTGAGAGCGAGGCACCATCTCCTTGTTCCAGTCCCATCCAGGTTAGTGAGGAGAGAGGTTTATAGGTTGAATCCCTTGGTTGCGAAATTTGGACACCCCAACGCGGACCATGCCATAAAGACAAAGGTCGCGCTCAGGCGCTCTAAGGAGGTATTTTCCATGTAAGGAGGTCGTATGTGAGTAGCTGCACCCATTGCAGCAACCTCCTACCGCGATATGCGCCGTTAAGCACTAGGCGCCTTCGGTTTCAATCCAAGGGCACCCAGCCAATCCAGTCCCGCTTACCTCCGGTAGTGATGCAAGGCTGGCATATCGTGTGAAAACAGCTGGGTTACGTGCCGTAT
>KZ349103.1:12339-23022 GCA_002352805.1 Teladorsagia circumcincta | reverse complement strand
GTATTATCGTATTTCGTGAGAAGTGATTCTCCCAGTTCAGTACACTGCTATTTCCTTCAGAACGCTACACCTAGACAAAATTCTTTATTCAGGGTGCGCCAAAATTATGGCGACAGATATATGGGGTCGCCTGCCCAATGAAAATTTCCCACCATTCCAAGAAACCGAAATTGCAGCAACTTTCACTGTTCAATACGAATCGTAAACATTTACTGAATCTCAGAAATCCTTTCGTTGGCATACACTGGCCCCGAGAAACATTGGGGAACCATCGACTGCGGCACGCAATGTGGTACTTGGTCTCGCCCTTCTCGTTTCGGAGCGATTTCTTCAATGATTCCTGAGAAATGTGAAGACTTATGCAAGCCTCAGCTAATGGAAATGATTCCACTGTGCAATCTATTTACATCAAATTAAAGTGCTGTCTTACTCGTTGAAAAGGAACAAGTCGATAAATAACCCTGCTCCAGTTTTGCAGCACCTTTCCCTTATGGGAGTTACTCTCTTCTGGAATATATAACAAGTTTTTCACATTTCAGAATGGTAGTACGCTTAGAAAGTCTCAAATAAGCCCCTTAGTGTTCATCTCTCGTGACATTCGGCGAAACGAGCGCGCGAAGTGCCTGCAAATTCTCTTGCGCACCATGCTGACGTTGCTTGTGGCCTTCACAGAAGCTCGACCTCATCGTCCGAAATGAATGCATTCGGTTGTTATTCTCTGGAGCATTTAGTGGATCTATGAATGTTACGCGGATAAACATCCAAATGCTGAAAATTTTTGCGTGCCGAAAAATTTCAGAGTTGAGTTCAGTGATTCTGAAATGGCGACAGTATCACTCAGCCATCGCACCAATCATATATTTTGGTGGTTAAGTAAGATAAGTGTGATCAGCTCAACACAAAAGAACCAAAATAGACACAGTAGAAAGCAGCAGCTTTAGCAGGTTTTAATTGTATGCGCATGCGCTGTCGCCGTAATTTGGCGCACCCTGTACATTGGGTTTCCATGATCGCTCTGACCGAAAACGTTCCCCTCCCGCTTATTATTGAAGTGCCTACTCATTATAGGAATAATAAACAAAACTGTTGTGGAAATCCTGTACTGGTGCTCGATGTGCAACGAGTTCTTTTTCAAGGTGCACACATCGACAGCGAAAGAAGCCGTACTGAAAGTTCGACAATTGCTCCTAAGTGATAGACGCTTCATTTCTGATGTTAAAGGCACAACCCATGCGGAAGTCGTATGAAAGGTTTCCTTCAGTATAGAAGATGAACCAGGGTGAAAATGACGAGAAATTAACTGCGTGTTCACGACCCCCTACCCTTCACTTGGGCTCCGATACCACCCTATTCATACTTCGCACATTCGTTTCGTGAAAAAAGGTTACTTTCAGATGTTCGAGATTGAGACACCTCTTCCACAACGCTCCACGGTTCAAATCCCGAACCTAATAATGAGGAGACTGATTCTCTATGCTTGAAAAACTATTCAGTAACGCCATAACTGGCCGGAAAATTGAAAGGGTAGGAAATACTACCTGATAGCATTTTAACAGTATAGCGGCATTATTTGTCCGCAGTCGCTTCGCGCTGTCCGTTTGGAGCGCACTAGTTGGGTAAATCGCCAACTTTATACATCCTATTTGGCGGATTATAACTTTCTTCGATTACAACCTCTTCAGAGAAGGAAGACAGATTCTGAATACACGAGACCTCTAGTTTTCAAGTTGCACTGTCCTTTTTCTCAAACTAGAGGATCTCCGTCTTCATAGAGCGCTGCAGTTGTCTCGAACATCTCTAGAGCGCGAGAAATCTGCGTCGAGGGAATGTTGAGGAAATTCCCTAAGGCACTCGAGAACCCTGCTCCTTCGTCTCCGTACCACAGAAATTCTTTGAAACTCCTAAAAAGGTTTTCGGGAGACATTGTCTCAATGAGTTACTGGGAAATGATCACTAGGCAAAGGTCCATTCCGTTCTGGTATACGCCATGCAGTGATCTCACGTGGAGTCTTTGAAAGGTGTTTTGCCTACAGGACAATTTACTTGTGCAAACCAGAATATAAATTAATGGTCCTATTTAAAGGCAGAATTTACGATGAAAAATCAACCCATTTCAAATTAATGTAGGGATGGTAAGTAGTACCAGAAAGAACCATGAAAAGCGGTTTAGAACCCGAGAAATGAGATCCCTACTTTTCGTCTTGATCTCGAGATTGATGAGACCCCCATCCCTGTGACCCGCTGCGTGTAGGTCTGCGGCGAAAGATTAGATTGTCGATGAGCGGAGACAGTCGAACCCGCCAAGAATGAGCCCTGCTGGCTCTCCGAGGTCAAATCTGCCACTGCCGGTTGTGCGCCTGTCCGCACCCTCAGGAGGTCCGCCGCTCTCCCCACTAGGCAATTTCTCCCTATCTCGACCTTCGTTCTTTCCGTGGAGTCTTCTTTCAATACGAATAACTCATGTGGTCATAGTATAGCCTCGTCATTCCTTCATTTATGTCAATTCCTTTCCTCCTGTTCTGATGAGAGACGCATTTGCGGCTGCAGTACTTAATTACGCCAAGAGAGGGTGGATCCCCCGTTTTGAATTTTCCACTGATATACTGTTCCCTCACTAGGCTCCCAGAACGTGTATACTAATTCATCATAGATATTCGCTGCCTATTTTGAATTTTAAATTAAGACAGTTTTGGGATGTTATTCACATTACACTCATTGCAGCAGCTATGAAATCGGTGATGGTAGCGAATGAATGCCAGGAACACTCTGTGGCCGTTGCTGAGCCTTGCGCCCACGACCCCCTCACACCCATTAGGCGCAAATACGATCCCTGTCGAGGATCTCCTTGACCGTTATTCACTCTGGGATGGACCTTACGCGACATCACAGATGTAGCACTCGAAATCGCCCTACAAGGGTTTTGCAGTTTTACAAATGCAGCTACGACAGCTTCAATAGTGCCCACCTGTGACTGTGCCCATCTCAATTGTGGGACTCTTTCGCCTTATACTCTCCACTCTACGATCAGCCCCTCATTACCTCGGCACAGTCACTACGACTCTATGACCCCTCTCTATGACTCCTGACTGATCTCGGGATGTGACTTTGACTGTATTAGATGTTTTGTCCTAGCGTTTTAAATGCTTCATGGTGCAGCCTTTTAGGTCCCAAAGAGTCTGTTAGATGATCCTCTCCTGTTCCCCTATTCATGCAAACCACGCAATTTTCTCTCGTATGTGTTAGTTCTGGCTTCAGCATGTACGTGTCGTTTGAGACGCACACTTTCAACAAGGCATGAGATTCATTATCACAGTGGCGTTGATTCAAAATAAGGTGCTCGGTGTTGGTGCATGAAACGGGAATTGCTGGAAAAGCAGAGGAAGCATTCCGAATTTGAGTATGGAATCCGACAATGAACAGCCCTTCGATAATAAGTGATCTTTCGCCGTTCGAGTTGTGGGTCAACCTGCCTCTGTAATTGTTACTACTGATACCAGGAGGCAGGACAGTATGCGCTATTCCCCACTAACAACGCTCAGATAAAATCGTGGAATTTCTGCGTAGAAGGTGAAGCTCTGGATAAGTCCATTTTTATCTTGCTTGTGTTCTATGGCACTGCTGATGAAATGTCGGAATTGCTGTAGGAAGGGCATGGTGGATTTGATTGTTAATCTGAACCTAGAGCCAAATTCAAGCTTTTGTCGACGAAAATTTCGTCAAAGCTCGGTACACTTTAATGAGTATTAGACCTATTTACCACAGCACGTATCACAAGATGCATCGCCATTTTTGTGACACCAATATGTCCCACAACAGCCGTCGGCTGAGACCCATCATTCACGGTAAGAAGAACGAAGGACTAAAAAGTTGTGTTCGTTTCCGTGACTTTACAAAACTGACGACTTGTTACGCGTTCCAATTCACGCCGCACATCTGTCACAAATTTTGGCGACTCCGTATTCGAACGCTTCAACCCGATTCTTTCGATGATTCGCTGTCGCTTTAGTGTTAGAGCCCAAAGCATTGCTCCCTAGGATGAGGATGAGATTGCAAGGAGTGTGCTCACCCTGCAAACTGGATTTTTACCTTTGGCTCTACTTTGAGGCATTTTGTAGATTGGGCCAAGTACCTGAGGTGCTGGGATATCACACAGTCAAAAACATGCAAGTTGAAGTACAGGAATAGGATCCAGTGCCTAGATAGTGAAAAAACAGCGATATATCTCACGACAGAGGGTGTTCATTTCGAGAAAAAATCGCTTCCACGAATCGTGTCTGTATCAAGACAGAGTCAGAGTAAATATCAAATACATCAACAGATTCTTTATAACATTTACCTGAAGTATTCCATTCGAACAAAATAAGGAAGTGAGCACACTTTCGAAAGCAGTTAAAGGTGGCGTTCATGATGGGTGGAGGGTGGTTCGGTGTTGAAAATTCTATTGAACATCATTAGTGGAAGGAAGGGCATATGACGCTGCTCCAGCCACACCCCAACGTGCCGAGTGGTTTAGCCCACCAATGGCGTCAATGCATCACCGGATCCGTACTGCAGTCCAGCCGACGTGTTCCCGCCTTTGAGCTTCAGCCTCATTTTGTCATTATAGTCATCAAAAGATTGATTCATCCTGGCACTGCATCGAAAGAGATCCAGCAATTTTAGGTTAATTCCAAGAGAAGTCGATCTTTCTCTATAATTTGTTAATTGCTTGTCGCTCTCTAATCTTTGTCCGGTTATGAGCGGCCAAAAGTTGCTTTGGCTCCCATGGAAGTAAAACAAGGAAGATTCGTGAAATGAAAACTAATGGGATTATTATGGATTATGCGATGGGTGAGAAGCTCTGCTAGGCCAAGTGAACTTTGTTCCACATTACCAACTATCTAATTTTCTGATCGGTCAAGTCTATTACATGGTAAGTGACCTCTTCTGTACCGACAATGGCCGAGCATGTTATGAGAATAAACTGAGTTTCGATATCTGTGATGGCATCTACTTTGTTTGAGCACGTTATGGCACTATTCTGATTTTCGATATCTGTTGTGACGGCATCTATATTGTTGACAAACAGAACATTTAAATTTTATTATCTTTCATAATTACTCAATCATTGAATTCTTCATGTAATCCCAACGAGTTACAGAATTCTTCATCGAATTCTAACGGATTATCGAGTGCCTCATCCAATAAGCGGCTGTTGATTTCTTCATCGAATTGGAACTCTTCCGTGACCTGAGACATTTGAAGCTCGTTTGTTTTGCTGTCCTGTCTTGGAAATTGTACCAGCACTGAGTTTCAGTTTAACCCATCTTGGCGTATCTCCCACCCACCAACGGAAAACGAATGCTCTCAGTTTGCCATCCACTCGCTTTTGGGAGGTCTTGAAGGTGAATCATAACGCTTTGTGACAGAATCCGACTTCTTCTGCGCACACCCCATTAAAGGACGATAGTCGACGTATCTTAGCTCAACGAGCTAAGATAGGCTTTTCCTATGCATCGCGTAACCGAATTATGAGGATGTGGATGGAAGAGTCCCACCCAAAGGCAAACCCCAAAATGAGATTGGTGTCTGTTAGCGTTCAATAATGAAACTGTTGAAAGGAAGTGGATTGGAATAGGAAAAAAAAGCAAAAAGAACCCCCGACTGTACCCCGAACAAGGTGCCTCTCTATTCTAGCCGCATTAAACCTTGGTATGGAGGAAAAATGCGTTTGAACGAGTTCCACGAATGGCTAGCATAATGCCCCAGCGCCCATACCAGTGAGTCGAATGCTAACGCCTCGTAATGCGCTCGCACTTTTCTTAGCGTCACGGAGCGAGCGGCTGCAGGCGGCGGGCTTGCGGACGAGCATTTGGATTACTGGTCAAACGAACTACTAACATTTCGCGCACTTATGAGCCACAAAAGAGGCATGACATCAACGCCAGTCCACTACGCTGGAATAGGTGACGTGCCCTATCCCGGAGGTTGCCTACAAGAACACGCTTTACAGCTATGGGTGGGCTGCTGCTCAGTTTGGGTATGCTGGAAACACCTTATATACAGCACTCTTTTTTGTAAAAGTGCGCGAGAAGTTATTCAATTTTTTTCTACCCTGTATTCCTGCTCCTGACCGAGGGATGATTTTTTATCAAGTACCGCCCACTTGGAGCGCTCCGCCCAGCGCCGAGCTCTCACTAGTGCGACATAGTGCACACCTTTGCTTATTTTTTCACGGTTTTTAGACTGTTGTAGAACTCAAAAACGAAATTTTTTACACCCAGCACACACGATTCGGTGTGCGCTATGCCCACTGTGAGCCGAGCTTCACCCACTGCTATGTCTTTCGCACCTCATGACAGTTGCTGCGCCTATCCTAAACCTGACCCGACCTGTCCAGGCTTTTCTTAGGTAGCACAGAATTTCGTGGCGCACCGAGACGCGCAAGACAGACAAGTGCTGTATATCAATAGTAGGCCGCATGCCGTTGTGCGCACAAAATAGATGTGCGGCGATATGGAACGATGCGGCGGGAATTCTCGAATTCAGCTCAATACGCCCCTGAATTTTACTTGCCCTTTTGAGCTGGAATCTACCCACTTTCTTTTCATTCTCCGTGCAATGCGCCCAGCCTCTAGCATGACCCTCTTCGCGACGCAACGGCGCGGCACGTCCCACGGCTATCCGACCCTCTAGCCAATTAGCGAGAAGTGCTCCAACATTGAATAGGGCAGCATCGATGGGAGTCGCACCAATTCGAAAATCAACGTGTAATTAAGGGGTCCCGATTCCCGAGTTCGAGGCCATTTTTGGCTTTTCCTTTTTTGCGTGCATCACGACCCCCTCTATCTTGATGTCGTCTGCCGCTTCATTGTAATATCTGCCTTTGAGCACCATCAAAGATTTCATGAGGCCGTATAAAATTGTCCACCTAGAACATACATATTAGGTTGTCTCATAAGTCCTTGGCCATTTCCATGTGTATGTTGCAAAATTTCCAGGGACAGTTTTTGAACGCGAGTAGAACCTATGTCAACCCTAGTCAATGATCTCTTCATAGCATTCCTGCCGTGGTATTCCGCAGCGATCATGGCTGAGAAAATCGACTGTGTGTGGAAGTATGATTGGCTCCTTTTGATTATAAACCCAAGAAACGTCAGTGAAAGCAATTCGGCAAAAATCCCACGTCTTGCGATGCACTTCCAAAGCGTCTTTCACGGCATGGCGAACATTTGATGGTCGATGCCAGGAATCACGAGAAAAAGCCCAAAGTCGGTCGACTTGTTACACAGAGTAACGAGTATCTTCTGGAGTTGTTCTAAACGGTCTCTGTTGCAAAGCACGGCATCGGGCAGAGTTTTCCCACATTAGTCAGAAAATAATAGCCATTCCTCAATAGCTCCACAAGAAGAAGAAAAGTTATGGCCAAGGGAAATTTCGTGATCACGGTGACAACTACCCTCAGAAGCCCTCAAATTCTGGATGAACATTCTGCTTTACCGTCGCTTGATTCGACTTCTTTGTTTTGGCGGTAAGTAGAAGTAGGCTCCTTACCTATCCCGGAAGCCACAGTGGCTGAGGCGAGTAGAAACAGAGATTCCAACGTTCATTCTAGCACTTCAACTCAAGAGGCGATTTTCAGGGTTGCTAAAGCAGCAAGCCCTTCGCATCCTCAGCTCCTACCAACGGACTGCACTGCTCTTGTAAAACTATAATGTGGGCAAGCGGACAGGTTCTTCGGCAATGTGCGTGGTAAATATTTTAAAGTTGCTCCACCTAAGCAACGACCTCAAAGAAGTTTTAAAGAAGGCGAGCAAACGTCTTCATGCGCCTCATCTGACATTCTGTCTTGCCAACTCTGTTCAGCAAATCTGTCCCCAACGGAATCTCATCTGCTTCTGTTGCTGTTGATCCAATTAATTCAACTAATGAGGGAGAGCTTCATGAGCCAGACTACTCCAAAACGGATTTCTTTCAGTATTTCGCCTCAACAGCTCAGGATTTCCAGACAAATGGCATTCACATCACCTGCTGAAATGCAGAATGTTGACGATTATGTGGGCATATGAGTGTAAATTGCTGATTTGGCTAGAAAAGAACAGTGGATTTGAGAAAAAAAACGACAACTGGCCAAACTTATGAGAAACCTCAATATCAAACGATTTGCTGACTGAAAATGTAACAGCGATTCAACTCACTTCGGCCCATGGGCGCCAATCGTCTCCTTCGATTGGCCAATAGGTATCGTGCAAGTCTTCGATGCTCCCATCGAATGATTCGAAGGAGTCCGTGTCTGAACGGCTTCTTCAAAATGGCGTATAGCCTATTCAAAAACCAAATTACAAGCATTTTCTAAGCTCCCCTTCTGAAGATCACCGAATCGTCACCAAATTTGCATCAACCATTAAGATATTGTTTTCCAGTCCTCGGAAAAATGTGAACCCTCAGCTCGAAGCGATGGTTAAATTGCTAATCGTCTGGATTTATTGAAAGGATGCAAAAAATCACTTTGTCAGTTTATTCAAATCGAATAATTGATAACCCACCAGAACAATCAACTACTCAGTGACTAAGCTCAAGCAGGTCTAGAACATTGCCGGAACCCCTTTAAGGTCGTTGTTACATCAACTTAGTCTGAATGTTGGTCTAATGGACTCGCGCTCTGGCAAGGCACCTTCTCCCGTTTCCTTTTAACAACGCCAGATTTTTGATCCTACTTCTTCTTCGACAAACGCCTTTCAAATTACCCGTAGGTGGTGTCATGCTTCTATAGACCCAATGGTCAGCAGAAGACCCAATGCATCGTGCCACTCACATGTAAGAGCGCTTTCGATGCCATGAAGTGCCTTTAGTAAAGTAGCCGAGTCAATCTCCTTAACCAAGCATAAGAGAGCCACCACAAGGAAAGCTTCAAGGACGTCTGTAGAAAAACAGCTAAGAGTATGGGAGAGAATCTGGTCCTATCAGGGCTAAATGGGAGAAGATGTTCCACTCGGGGTGACTTCATCGATTGGTCCCACATCTTGACCCCGCTGATATTACCGCCTCCAAAGCGCAATGTGTAAACTTGCGTATTGTGTGTAGCTGTGCGTAGTTCATTGTTCTATCGTGTTATGCGTTAGCTTATTTTAGCACTGCTCACATGGTTTTTCGCATGATTTCAATAAATTTGAAATAATCTACATTTTTTCAAACCTCCAGCATGGGCTGAAGAGTGACATTTATTCCGTGGGTAAAAAAGCCACCTATGTAAATGGTGCAAACTTGTAGACGATTCAGCGACTTTCAGAAAAATTCCACAAAAAATTGCTTGTTGTTTGGTTTTTGCGCATTATTGTATGCATGTGAGTTTTTTGCGCACTGCTAGCAACTCATAAGATATAAGGTTAGGAAAAACTTGGCCGAAATCTCAGTGTCATTCCGAACACAACATTTTTTCTACAACAGAATCTCAATGTATCTCGTGGTCACCTATGGTTCCTAACAGTGCCGACCCATGCGACAGATTCTCAATTCCGAAAGCGAAATTGACGATCCTAATTTCAAGTTTCTATGATTATTGGATTTTCCTTCGCGATTGTTTTAAAGCGCGCAGTTCAGATGGTAGCAGGTGGGCTGATAGGATGGACGCGGGTAGGATGAATAGGGCAGCGCTTCTATGTCGAGTATGATAACTCTGTGGCGGGAGCGCTTCGAAATACTCGATCGGGCATCATTGCGGAAAATTGAAACTTTTCCTTGTCTTGTGTGCCTCCGTTAGATACCATCACTAGCTTCTGTAGTTCGGAGTCGTACTCCTGAGCGGTCATGGTGTGCTCTGCAGGAAGCAGTACGAAATAGATTGTTGGTTAGGAATCCCACCTCAGACAGTACAAATCCTTTGTCTCGCGATCTGTTTTCAACAAGGTGAAAATCGGCCGAAGAAACAGGGATCGTCGAAGATCTTCGCTCCCTCGCACACTGGAGTCGGCTGTGTTCTCCGTGCGTTCATTCACTCCCGACAGTACTCTGGCACAGTGAAGAGCCTTAGTCGAGGAATTCCTCGACCGCTATACATCCTGCTTTTGACTGCTTTGGGATGACTCAACGAGCGACAGTCACCTTAGTCATCTATTATGGTGACATGCTGAACCCAGCGGCTTAAGCCGTTCAGACACGGTGAGCACCGGGAATGAGCGTGAATTACGACATTCCTGCCGCAGTTACGTACAGTGCGCGACGGATTGACGCGCTGAAGCGTGTGCTAGGATCTTGCAACTCGTTTTCTCTCCGCTCTCTCAACAAGGGGAGAATGCTTCGAGCAAACCCGCCAACAATACTGCGCACCGTTTAAGGAACCCATGGAGGATGGTGGGCCTGCCAGATGGGTGTCGCGTGGGACGAAGCGGCACCAGGGGATGGACTCCCCTAAATCGTTTAGGCTGCGCGCCGAGTGCGCAATGCTCCAGTCTATTTGTGTGTTGTGGCCTTATTGCTCGGAACGGCTTTGGTGAACGCGGGTTAGTGGTGCTGTTACTCTGCAACGCGCATTGTACGTAACTGCGGCATGAATGTCGTAATTCACGCTCATTCCCGGTGCTCACCGTGTCTGAACGGCTTAAGCCGCTGGGTTCAGCATGTCACCATAATAGATGTCTAAGGTGACTGTGGCTCGTTGAGTCATCCCAAAGCAGTCAAAAGCAGGATGTTAGCGGTCGAGGAATT
>KZ349102.1:20246-31590 GCA_002352805.1 Teladorsagia circumcincta | reverse complement strand
CGCTCAATACGACATCTATCATCGGGTTAGTATTTGCCACATTTTGATCAGCTTATATAACTTTTTAACTTTTCGAATTTTTATGTCTTGATTTTTGATTTAGGTGAAGTGTGAACTAGCGGAACAGGGACTGGAAGATTTTAATGTGACATTCCACTTGACTTCCATCTACGACCATTCAATATTTGAAGCATTTTCGAAAGTTGTGCAGAATCTAGTTAAACGACTTCCCACGCTTGAAAGGCTTCTCGATATTTTCAATCAGGTATTTCCTACTGACACAGCTATGAAACAAATTGTATATGCGGTGGGGGAACAACTAATGCTTACCATTGATTTGATAAGTCAAGAGTGCGAGAGGCTTCTACTGGACTTCGAATTCGCAGATGATATCGGTGAATTGTAGCGCAGCAGTTCCTTAGCTGTTTCGACTACGTAGATCAGTGCCACTTCTCACTATCAGCTTCTTTCAGTTGAACTCATTCAATAACTGTTCATGTGAATTTGATTTTAACATAACAGTTTTCGTTTTCTGTACGATGTTCACGTTTTCATAGCAGGTCTATCGCTGTCACACTTTAGGGATCAAATGTTGAGAAGTCGTTTTTGTTTGATGTTGCTTCGAAAATTTATATAGCGACGGACACAACGCCGGTGGAAATGGCAGCCTATGAGTTATGCTGTGATATGATTGATGTTACTATTGACATATCAGGAATTTACGGGTTCGTTTCTCTCATCGTTTATTTTCGGTTGTATTTATTTTTTGTACTTTTACTGGTGTTTAATGATTAGAAATACTCTAATACTTTTGCTTCATCACTAGTGATATGAAATACTGGTTATATTTTTTTAGCGCAAAAGAGAAAGACGGTGAAGTGGTAAGTCCGTTCGACGATAACTCGTATGCCGTTATCCGACTCAAAACTGATCAGGTAAATTAATTACCATAGAGTTTCGGGTATTTTTTGTGTAATTTTCGATCATTTATTTCTGTTCATCTTACCATTTTATCGTATGGTAAATGATGAATAGGTACCGTATCCTGCATTTTCACAGGTGATGTTTCTCCGACAATTAAATAAGCATCTAGCGCTTGTCTGTGTTATACGTGGCGAAAATTTTGAGAAACAGGGGTTAATCGACTATAACTTCAACTGTTTCAAAGAGGTGAGTTTAGTAGACGTTATTGAATTAGCCATATTACCTTGTTCAGTTTTGAGTGTGAGATAATTCAGGGTATCGAAAAAGTATTTATGGTTCGGAAGCAGATTCAAGAAGAGTCGAAACATTCCTCGTAGTTCTGTGCGAATATAGGATATACAGAGTTTTAACATATTGCCAATATTTTATGATATGAAGTTGTAAATAAACCTTCAATTTTCTTCAGTAATGTTGCAGTGAAGTTCATAAGTCATTATTATCAATGGTAGGTGAAATTAGGAAGGTACGAGTTTATTATATCAAGATGTCCGAAAAGTTTTGAGGAAATTTTGCCCTCAATTTTGAAAGAATTTTGCGCACGAGTGCCTCAGAGAAAATATGTAGACCAAATGGCCTGTAAAGGGTCATATATGACAGGTTGTGTTTATGTTTATTATTTATGTTTAGGTAAACGGTTTATAGGTAATTCAAATCCTCATGGGTAGAAAGTTGGCTTCGATAGAACTAGGTGTTATCGACACACCGCTCTACACGCTCTGCTTCTCAAGCTCTGAACAAATCATGCTTGTCGTTAGGCAAGAGATACGCTCTGTGAAGTGAGAAGGTGTAGATGGTCACTCATACCCCTAGAGGAGTGATTTGCTTCGACGAAGCTTTTGGTTTGTGGTCTGCACTCGACTCGCTTCTGGTTCCTTGAAACAGGGTATACCAAATGTAAGTAACGGTCTTGTATGTGCCAATTACCGTAACTCGCAACCTGGCGACGACACTCCGCTGCTCCTCATAAAGCACCGTCCAGTGCAGCGAATGGTTATGTGCACAGATACGCTGCGTTATGGGTTGTTCATAGTTGGCGAATGTATGTGCGATTGGGCGATTAGGTGGTCGCAATGGGCGGAGCAACAAATCAATACGTATCCTTCTTTCATCACATACTCGCCTTCTCGACTACTCGCCTGCTCACCTAACCGCCTAATCGCCTAATCAACACGCATTCTTTTCTTTTTGAATCACCGCCTAATCGCCTAATCGCACATACTATCGCCAACTATGAGCGATCCATTAGTGATTTCCGCATCATGCAATGCGAAAAAGTAGTCAAATTAAGTCAGGCAACAAATATGTGGTTGGATGTTTGAAGGTTAAACTATAATGTTTGATGAGATCAATAGTGTATAATAGTGATTTACTTGTAAAGTATTATGGACAACATATATCTTCGATATCCCGCAAAGGTGAAGATTGAGAGCTGACTCGTTTGCGTGGATGCCGTCGCGGAGTGCGCTTATGCGATCTCGAGCTATCGAGGGTGTGATCACAGTTTGAGGCGACACCATTCCTGAACAACACATGGTGGAGATTCCTTAATGTTTTCTTTTGTTGTATCGTAAAGATGCTTGCTTTGTGGAATATGTTTTCCTGCGGCCAGCAGTCAGCCCGAAGATCGTCAAAATGACATCGAATATCAGAATGAGAACCTGAAAAGTTTACTTGGTATTTATGGGCACAGCAAGAGGTAAAACTAAGTTCAGCGGTACCTCCATAATTGTTATAACGCTAACTCCCATCCATAAACCGAGTTGTCCACCAAAATCTGACAGTAGATTCGGTAACTGAAAATGCCACATTTTCACTTCATTTTCTTGCAAGTTTTGCAATATTGAGTCCTAGAGGGCGCCAGCAACGCTGGAAATGGCGCGGCGGCCGGCGATATTATTCCACCAGCAACTGATCTGGGAACATTTTTCTCAACTGATATCCTCTACGAGTCATTAAAGGTTCAGCCCTCAATTGGATCCCTCGGGCGATTCCCCACTTGAGTGAGGCAGCAGGATACCCAATCATAGGGGTGGAAGTACTGTTGAATGTACCCGACAAGAGAGCCAATTCTCTTGCTTGATCGCTTCGATCGCTGCAATTTCGCTCATTTGTAGCATACGTGGTGTCTGTGGTGTCTGTGACCTCACTTACGATGTGCTCTCTCGATTCTCGATCTCTCTCTCAGTGCCGCGCGGTGTCTCTCCGTCAGACACCATATAACAAGGAGGCTTTCAATTTTCATGCTTTCTACGGGTTCCTACTGCTTTTTTTCTCGCCGGCGGTCCCTTTCGCGGCTCTTTTTTTGAGTGAGGTAGTTATGGATTTTAGTCATGTGCTATCCCTTCTACTCAAACGCAAAGAGAGAAGAAAACTGACCCCGTATGCTTCGCTTTCCAAAAGTGATTCGTAGTTGAGCTGTTCAAAATAGACCTCAATCATAGCGCCTTGTTCTCTGGAAATAAAATTGTGGGCAACGAGAACACATAACAAGTGGAGTGAAGTGTATGTCAAATAAATAAATAAATAAATAAACAAGTACTACTCCTTCGAAAAACGAGAAAGTATCAGGTGCGGACCATATACCATAACTGACGACCGCCGTGAAAAAGCGGCGTTATCGACTGCCACGTTTTCGCGGTCCTCGCCAGTTGTGGTATATGATCTGCAACCGACACTTTCTCGTTTTTTGAAGAAGTCTATATGATACATGATATATGAAACTGAAAATGTACTGTAATTCGAGCCAGAGATATACTAAAACTGAAGATAAAATTCAAAAATGCCTAAATAGGTGCTTTTGCTGAATTTTTGGTAAAATACCTCCATCTTACCTTTGTCCATAAATTACTAGCTACCCTACTTCTATAGCCACTTGTAATGTACAGGGTTCATCTAAATGTGTAATAAACAATGTGAGACTACAAATATTTATTGCAAAAGACTCTAAAACTTTTTACAAAAGGAACTGCAAAAGTGCGTGCAAAACTTTTTTTTGCAAAAGTTAAGGTCTTTTTTTGGCGAGCTTTCGGCGCTTAGCGCCTTCGTCAAGCCTGAAAATAGAATTAATAAGTTGAAGTTTTTTGGAGTCTGTTAGTATGCTAAAGAATACGTACTATCGACTCACCTGCTGCTCACTGACAAAGTGAAACACTTACCACCCTGTTGGTTTGTGAGGCAGAAACTATTCCCTACCCTGGTCTTACTCTAAAATAGCGAGGACGCCATTTGCAAAATATCGCATCATCCCACAGTGATAATATTGCAGTCATGCGATGAGTTGAAGAGAGTCACGTAACTCGTCTCTGCTATTTATTTCAGGGGCTAGCCGCCTTATTTCCAGTGCCTCTAGTATTTTGCGTTCCACTGTGTTTTCGATGGAACGATGTAGGACCTTGAAGCTGAGGGTGGGTAGGTCCTCGTGAGTATGTTTTTGGGTTTTATGTGTAGAGAAGCTGTTACCTGGATATGAAGCCGGGTTCGTAGAGCACTCCGATGTTCGGCAAAACCTGCATCCAGGAATTTACATGCTAGAAGCTGTCACCCCATCTACATGAAAGCCAACGTCGTCCGCAACCTGATTCCAACCAAGGATAAAATCTGCAGTCAACCTTCAAGTGAAGTAGATCAAATGGTGGAAGTATTTTGGAAGAGAATGGATATACCAATACGAACCTGCAATCATGGAGACCGTACTCTACACCTGATGGGATCCCCATGATAATGCCGTATGTCAACGAAAAAACAGCATGGAAGGTCAACAATGTAGTAAGGGATTCCTCGCTCTCAATAAGGCTTATATTCCGCCCTCCACCGAACTTGAAAGACTGCTTACGTACTCCAGGCCTTACGAGGACAAATGTGGGAGGAATGGTCGCATCTACTGTAAGGAGGACAAAATATGCCAATTGAGGGGCACAGTATATGCAATAAAATGTCAAGGATGTGGGCACAAGTATGTTGGAGAAACAAGAAGACCTCTCTACAAGCGACTTGATGAACATCGGAGGGCTCTACACAACCCGGCTTCATATCCAGGTAACAGCTTCTCCAAAGATAAAACCCAAAAACATGCCCACAAGGACCCACCCACCCTCAGCTTCAAGGTCCTACATCGTTCCATCGAAAACACAGTGGAACGCAAAATACTAGAGGCACTGGAAATAAAGCGGCTAGCCCCGGAAATAAATAGCAGAGACGAGTTACGTGACTCGCTTCAACTCATCGCATGACTGGAGTTATTATCACTGTGGGATGAATGCGATATTTTGCAAATAGCGATCGTAGCACCTCCTCGTTATTTAAGAGTAAGACCAGGGTAGGGAATAGTTTCTGCCTCACGAACCAGCAGGGTGGTAAGTATTTCACTTTGTCAGTGAGCAGCAGGTGAGTCGGTTAGTATTCTTTAGCATACTAACAGACTTCAGAAACTTTAACTTCAGATTAATTCTATTTTCAGGCTTGACGAAGGCGCTAAGCGCCGAAAGCTTGCCAAAAAAGACCATAACTTCTGCAAAAAAAGTTTTGCACGCACTTTTGCAATTCCTTTTGTAAAAAGTTTCAGAGTCTTTTGCAATAAATATTTGTAGTCTCACATTGTTTATTACACATTTAGATCAACATGAGACTTCGGGACAGAACAATTCTGAAGTACAGGGTTTAGTGAAATTGAGTCATCAGTCTCACTGAAAAATGCCTTTTTTCTGCTAGTGGTCTTCGGGGAAACGATTAAAGGCAGAATTCACGATGAAAAAGCAACTCATTTCGAATTAGGTTAGAGATGGTGAGTGGTATCAGAAATAAGGAAAAACCATGACAAACGACCCAGAACCCGAGAAATGGGACCCCTTCATTTCTCCTTGATCTCTTCACTGGTGCGACTCCAATCGTTGTGCCCTCTTCAATAGAATGCTCTCTCTGCTACCTAATCACACGCTGCGTATATACCTGCGGCGAGTAATTAGATCACCGATGGGCGTGGTTTGCCTGGTGCGCCAAGAATGAGCCATGCTGGATCGCCGAGGTCAGATCTTTCGCTGCTGATTGCGTGTCAGTGCGCACCCTCAGAGGTCCGCCTGTCTCCCCACTAGGCAATTCTCCCCTTCTCCGACCTTCATTCTTATCGTGGAATTCTCCTTTGATTCAGGCCTCTAGCTGGTCTCTTTTCATGGTTGCAGAAGCAGGTGTAGCTGAATATTTTTGCGTGCTCACGAGTAAGTTTTGTAATGAAGTTCTGTTGATGGTCAGTTGAATGACTGTAAAAATGAGATCAAAGATGACATAAAACCATTTCTTGAATTATTTTCTACGAATAACTTCAAACCTTTTGTACAACAAGCACTGGTGCGGCGCCATCCCAGCGGGACAACCACTCAAGTCGCCAGGAACGGCAGGCCAGCGAGATGCCGAATACGACCACGAGTACACATTTTGACTGAAAAGTTTTCTGCTAAGCAGAATTACAAGAAATGTTGATACATGTGTACGAGTAAAAGGTCGTAAAAGTCGAATTTGGCCTTCTTTTTATGTAAGGGTATAAAGGTAGTCACGTGCGATGTGGGTGACTAAAGGGTAAAAGTGAAGTGTACGCACCTGCACGGTTGCCTGCATTTGCACCCGATCGCCTTTGGATATCGCACGGCGTACTGCATTTCTCGTTTTAGGCATTCTCCTGAAGAAGGGAATAAAAATAAAAAAAGGTAACAAAGTAATGGTTTGAAGGTAATCAGTCTCTTGAAGGTGCGCCATGCACACGGCAAACATTCAGGAGCGCAATGGGTACTTGGAATTATGAGAGCCAGCAGTCCACGTATCAGTGCTTTTATATATCAGAACGTTTTCCATTACTAAAATCTACCTAGGAAGAAACGAAAGATCTTCTTGATCTAGGCAAAACGTAACGCTGGATTCGATTTCAGTCTCATGCGTGCAAAAGCGATGTCGAATGCATCCTTTGAGACTGAGTATGATGTGCAGTAAGGGCAATCAACAATTTGAAATGAACAAGGTCATAATTATACACCGAAAGGTTTGTTTCACCTAAAATCATACAAAATATTTCAATGCTCATCATCTGAGGTTCACTCAGGTTCTGATTTAGAGCTAATTTTATATTGGTGCGTGAGTGGTCCGAAAAATCACCACATGCGAATAATAAAAAATTTTGTTGTGTCAGGCCTGCCTAAACTGAAGGATTTTGTGCATAGTCCTTGGCTGACCTTGAAGAATAACCTAAAGCGACGAGTTAGGCTCGTGATCGGGCATTATGGCGCTTGAAACTGAGTGAAGAGATGCTTCATTGAATGGCAGTAGGGGAAAACGAAAAGAAACCGTCGATAAGGCCGTAACGAAATCCACTACCCCACTAGCAGTAAAGGAAACTGGCCTAGAAGAGAGACACGTCCAAACGAGTTTCCCGGACATGCCAGCCGTTCTATCGCTTAATACGGCACTCAACCCAGCTGATTTCACACGTTATGACAGCCACGCCTCACTTCCGGAGGTGGGCGGAGGGAGCAGGGATAGGCGGCGAGAGCGCTAAATACATGCCCTGAAGCCTTTTTACGGCGCCGTTTGTGATTATGAGCATGGCAACGTCTCTGTGGGTGCGTAGCCATGCACAGGGACGACTAAAGGGGTTAGTTTGGTCCACTAAGCCTGACTCGTGGCTTAAAGGCATGCCCCAGGATTAGAGTGGTGTGGTTCTTGCACAACAATACGAATATATTGGTGCGAAGTGGGCCGGCAGTAAAAAAAAAGGAAAAGAGTCCGCTTAGAGCGCTCAGGTTAAGGGCTCGCCCACCTTCGTAATCAGTTGTACTAAAGCAATGAAAGACTAAGCGCGGAGAGGAGAGTAACAGGTGAGAGGGTGCCAACAACAGTATGATGAAAAGTAAAAAATCTGCAATTCCAGCAGCTAGCTTCGCAAGACCCTAGTGCTCTCTTTAGGTGATTTCCATCCACGGGGATGCCATGATATGTGATTGTTCCTTAAGGGTCTACCGTACTGACCGAAGGAAACTGTTCACACGACTACTGCCTGGGGGTTGCCTTTTAATGAGATAACTTCCTCTCAGTTAAGAAAGAGTGGTCGATCTTGGAAGGCGCATTTTAAGATAGCCGTGTGATGGAGAACGCACGCACCTGAGAGGGATGTGGATGCCAAAAAAAGTTATTTTGTCATTGTGCAAGACGGTGGCTGAGAAACGGAAATATAAGGCTTTGAACGGTGTCAGCTTCGCCCACCCAGTACGCCTCTCGCTCTTTTTGTCAGTTTCACAAGAAGCTGGGTTATGAACAAAACCTTCCCCCAAATCTGACTAGTAGCCGCACTTCTCGCTTACTGCACATTCGCAACGCGGACTGCGACCTTGAAATAGCAGCTGACAAACTAATCAAGTAAAGAATTTCTGTCAGTGTTTCTCGTACGCACTTTGCGAACGAGCGACTTCAGTAGCGAATCACTCGATTCGCGAAGTCTAACCATGGCCTAAAGTGTAGACTTGCTGGTCATCCTAGACGGTAGGGTAGTTCGTCGGTGGATGTGGGTGGGTCGATTATTTCCAGCTGACAGTGAATCAGAAAGTATATGGCAATCAATTCTATGATGATGTAATTCATTTTAATATACTTAACACCTGCCTGGAAAGTGCAATGACCACAACAGAGCCACGCGCATGTGCGATTCACTTACCGCAAATGTTAATTCGGGGATTATTTTGTTACTGAACTAGATCTATAGTTCCTGTAGCCAATTTACTGATCTCTTTACAAAGTAGCTTATAGACGGAGGTGGTGTAATAGCAATATCTCTATCCACAATGGGCATGGTTCCGGGATCAAACTTCATATCAAATTGGCTACAAACCAAGCCTTTTGTACCACTCGACTAGGAGGGTAATAGCCCTGATTATCCATCGGCTACCCACACAATTTGCTTTGTCAGCTCATTCCAATAGTATTCCAATGCGACTACGATTTTGATTGAAAGTACGCAGCGCGACGCATCTCAAAGAGAAGTTGACCGACGTCAGACGATTTCTGGTTTATTTATATAAACATCGTGAAGTTACTTACGTTTCCTGGGATCATCGACAGGGCAGTTCTTGGTGTTACGAAATGGTGGATAGCGTGGATCCCCACACCCGCATGTTGTAGCCAAGTGTTTTTGAATGCAACTTCGCTGACAGCCCTGGAGAAAGACAAAAAATTAGAGCAGAACAGTTTCGCAAAGGTACCTAAACAAAAATTTAGACCATGACCTATTCCTCCTACCCGTCCTACCTCGGTGTTGTACTGTTTGGTGACATAGATGAAGTCCTCGTCTTTACCTTCTTGAATGCAGTCTCCATAGGGGGCCGGAAGACGAGTCATTGACTTCTGAACAATATCTCTGCGTTACGAGCTTCTTGCGCGACTTAGGAGACAACCTGCCATGTACCAATTTTATGCCAAAGCTGCTCACAAATCCGGTGGGGGCAGAATGTCCCAAGGTATCCGGAAATGGCTGCTCTTCCACGTTATGCACAGTAAGACGAACACCGGCCGCTTCTGTTGTCGGCAAATACTCGGAAATATTGACGAATAGTTCGAGGCGAAGACCTACAACGACATGAAATATTGACGGAAATTCAAGAAAATACAAGCTCCTCACCGTAGGCTGGTCCAGCTCTCTCATTAGTGATATTTGCCACGGATTCCCGTCCAACGTAGGTGAAACAGGCTCCATAGGTCGGATCGAGGAATGCTTTAAACTCTCTAGAATTTGTGATATTCAAACCCTGACATGACCCAGTTTTTTTTTTCCACGGAGGATTTGTCAACCCCATACTTCCATGTGCAGGCTTGTTTATGCCAAAAATCATGAACATAGTTCCCGCCGTTGATTATTGATTATTCCTTTTTGGGATGCGCCATGCATTCTACTTGCCTTAAAAATCACAGTCACGCGTTGAGGCAACTTGGCCTACGCAATCATATTGAGTGGGAAGGCGGGAAGTTCATGCCGATGTTCCATTCGTATTTATCAACCTGCTGCATCTGTAATGCAAGCTTAACAGCATTAAGACCTGTCACAAAATATTCAGTACAGAAAAATTACGGGTCAATCTGATTTTTTTCGAGGCTATCACAGAATCAGTCGTTCACATAGGGAAGACCTTGGAAAAATCATTGCCGATTGTGGTTTTTTATGTTATTGATTACTTAGAGCCACGCCTTCAGTGCTACATGAGCCCGCAGAGACACCAGCTGGACAGAAGGGATAAGAAACGCTGTTTCCTCCTGATCTGATGAGCGCTTAAACATTCTTCCAACACGGAAAAAATAGAGGGCTAAGTTGGTTAGCGAAAGCATGGGTGAACATCTATGGGTACCCGACAAGAGACCTATGGCGCGGCGAGATGGCAGAGATGCAGACGGATCAGCGGATGAGTCGCACCGCGTATGGTGCGATATGGGACGTACTATAGCACTTTCTTTTGAGTTGACGCTAATTCACTACAGTACGCGCTGCGTACTCATCCGCCCATCCGTCTGCTTCTCTGCCTTTTCTCCGCGCGAAGGACTCCTGTCGGGTACCCAACATCTGTGCGGGATTGACCCACTGATCCGCTACGACTTCTTTAACTGCAGAAACAGTGGTATGGGTAATTAGTTGATAAAGTACTGTAGCGCAGTTGTGTCGTACTTGAATTCCGAACTCAACCATGCTGGCTTGACTTTACTTGCGTTCGAGATAATTGATCAGTACTAGATTCGTACGAGTTGACCTGTGTTGTTGATTGAAAAGAACCCATCTGTGAGGAATGAACCCGCACCAAATTAATAGCACGGTTTTGAAAAGAAGTCGAATGCACGGCCCAGTCCGACAGCATTCACTTCAACAAAATCTCTTCCTCTTTATTAGCCGTAAAAACAGACCTCCTTCATGTTTTCTCCGAATCAATTCTAGTTTTAGGGTTACTCGAAGGCTAAGAGTTGAGTTTTGAAATTAGTACTCACTGCTACTCACTCATCGACTTTGCATTCCTGTCCATTGAACGAGCACTTGCGGATCATTTCTGATTTATTGTAAGTGATCGCCCATTTCTCTTTTTCCGTCAGCTCATCAACAGCAAAAATGATATTCTCCATCGCTTTGCCTTTCAGTGCTATCGTATCCTTCACGCCCTTGAAACCAGAAGAGATTATTTTGCTGTCGAGTTTAATTGCATATTTTAATAATATTTCCATCTAAGCAGTCGCGTTTGTTCTAATGGAACCTTCAACGGACAGCGAAATTGAAAAAGGCAGCATGGCTTACCGTATATCCATAAGCCTTCTCGCGATCCACTTTCTTTCGTTCTCTCTCTATCTGTATCGG
>KZ349100.1:4229-17118 GCA_002352805.1 Teladorsagia circumcincta | reverse complement strand
GCAGTCACCTCTTGAACTCCGCAGTCCACCGCGCGTATCAGTGTATGAGCCTCTGCATAAATGAACACAATCTATGGAATGGTCAGCTAACGCATTTCACGAGGAAATTTATTGCTTAGCAGTGAACCTAAAGCTCCACCATCTGCTCAGTTCCGCTTACGCCTTCCGTATTATGCGCGCAATAGCGTGCGGTGCCAAGCTGGTACACATATAAACCTGAATACATATATACCTGAACGTGATACCTGAACGAAATAGAGGTCAACCACAATTGGTGGGCGGAGCATGCATAAAAGTGGGCGGATTTGCTAGGAAACATACTACTCGGTTCCAAGAAGTCCAGAAGAAGTCGGCGAAGGGGGGAGGTCAACCACAATTGGTGGGCGGAGTTCGCTAGGAAACCTATAATTCGGTTTCAAGAAGTCCTAGAGATCGGGGTCAAAGTGGATAGAGTCCGGCAAAGGAAAATGGGTCAATCACCCTTGGTGGGCGGAGCATGCAATAAAGTGGGCGGAGTTCGCCACAAAAATCATAATTGAGTTCTAAAAGATCCCGGAGACAGGGGAAAAAGGGGATAGAGGTCGGCGAAGGAGGGGAGGTCAACCACAATTGGCGGGCAGTGAATGCACAAAAGTGGGCGGAGTTTGCTAGGAAACTTATAGCTCGGTTCCGAGGAGTACCGGAAACCGGGAAAACGGGGATAGAGGTCGGCGAAGGGGGGAGGTCAGGCACAGTTGGTGGGCGGAGTTGCTAGGAGACTTATAATTCGGTTTCAAGAAGTCCTAGAGATCGGGATCAAAGTGGGTAGAGTTCGGCAAAGGAAAAGAGGTCAACCACCCTCATTCTTGGTGGGCGGAGCGCACAGGTAGGCAAAGTTCGCTGCAAAAATTTCATAATTCTGTTTTAGGAGGTCCCAGAGACAGGGGAAAAAGGGGATGGAGGTCGGCGGAGGAGGGGAGGTCAACCACCATTGGTGGGCGGAGCATGCACTAAAGTGGGCAGAGTACGCTGCAAAAATTTTACAATTTGGCTCTAGGAGATCCCGGAGGCAGGGGAAAAAGGGGACAAAGGTCGGCGAGGGCGGGGAGGGTAAATGTTGGTAGTGGGAGTGGCGTGCAGAAAGGTAGGCAGAGTTTGCCACCAAACTTATAACTCGGTTCCAAAAAGTCACGGAGGCAGGGGAAAAAGGGGATAAAAGGTCGGCGAGGGAGGGGAGGGTAAATGTTGGTAGTGGGAGTGGCGTGCAGAAAGGTAGGCGGAGTTTGCCACCAAACTTATAACTCGGTTCTAAAAAGTCCTGGAGACCGGGGAAAAAGGGGTTGGAGGCCAGCGAAGGAAGGGACCCAACGGCTATAGGTGGGTGAGGCGTGCACCGAAATGAGCGTACTTATTCAAGAAATGTTGTAGCTTGGCTCTAAGAAGTCCTGGAGGCCGGAAAAAACAGGGGGTATGGGTCAGTGAAGGAAAGAAGTTATGGGTTGGTGGGGAGTTGCTTGCTTTACTGGGTGGTATGATGGGTAGGCTTGAAGATGGCCCTGAAGCCAGGAAAAGGGCATAGTAAAGTTGGCTATGGAAGGCTATGGCGGAGTTTGCACGATGCACTAGTATATGCGACGCAAATGCGTGCGCAGCCAAACTGGTATCATATACAAAAAATTACTCCAATAAATACGTATATAAACACATCAGTGATAAATGCACGAAAAATCTTGTCTCTTTCACGATACTAGACAGCTTGAGAGAAAACACAGACAAAATTTCACAAAACAGGGAAGCTTTCTGGATCAAACTACTAGTAGCAGCCTTCCCATTTAGAACTAATGACTGCATCAAAACATATGGCAATATATCTAATATCTTGAATGCTCTCGCATATAAACCTGAGCACCCTTACTTCTCGCTTGAAATCCTTAGAAAACGACAAAGGAGAGAAAAGAGGACCAGGGTAAATAAGACAAGTAACAGTAACACAACAAGAAATAGTTTCAAAGAACTAGTACATGAAACGTCTGATTTCAAAATTATCAAAAAAGAACTTTATAGCCTAAAGAAAAGTGTCATTAATCAAATAATAAATTTGTGTTGTTCAAATTTGTTTCCTACACAGATGCAGAAAAGAAATTCACATTTCTATGCTTATTATGCAAATTTCACTTTACATCACATAAAATAAACAACACCGAAAACAAAATTAAGGTTTGTAATCCACCAACTCAATATATTGATAATATTTTGGATTACATTGTTATTAAATAATTCCATAATTTTTAAAATAATCAATTCCAGAAACGTTACACAACTGATCAAAATTAACTCCACAGTTGCATACATATTTTCAGATACATATAGATATGACAGTCCAACATCACAAGTACTTTTCGATTACAATAAAACACTCAAAAATATGACAAATAACGAAATATAATAGTTAGACAAGAATGCTGGATTGTGAACAAAACTTTCGCCCCAGGCGAGACTAGAACACGTACTTCTCGCTTCCCGGGGAAGTACGCTACCAGTTACGCTACCAGGGCACCATTCCATCCCAACTCAGCTTTTCATGGTATACGTGCCATAGCTTTCAACACTCACACGTATAACGTGTTGAGCCAGTCAGCTGATATCGGCAGTGAATCGCGAGGCTGAAGGCTTTAGCAGATGATTTTGACTTGTTTTTGATTGTTAACTGCTGTTTTTGGCTGCAGTTCGCCACGCGAATGTTTCACAAGAATGCTGGGTCAACAAGTCGAAATTCTTAGAATTCTCAACTTGAAGTGTATTGGTGATATAACAGAAATCAAAAATATATAGATAGCTTTCATAAACACATAATAACAGGAAGTACTGAAATTATCAGCAATAAGCACATTAAAACCTATTAGATAAAGGAAGTAAGTATAGAATACCCACAAAAATAACAAAACGCACAGTAATGGATTGGAATTATGGAACCAGGAATTATGTAAGCATTATAAAAACCTAGTATAACCTCAGGGACTCCATATTGAGGGAAATATATAACAATATCCGCTCAAAAATATATAAACATTTGACCCGAAACTTCATCCACAGTGAGTCAACAGCTCCTATATAAATTATGAACACATCAGAGGAGAAATCACTAAACTACGGGATTCCTTCATAATTTGCCCTCTAGATAAAACAAGTGGTAACTATGGGATAATATGCAAAACACGGTATATAATGAACATTATCCTAGAAATGGGTATAATTATAACAACGCACAGCTAAATATCAGCGGCAACAACAACACATATACCCACATAAACTCAACAAGTCTTGATGATATAGTTAACAAGCACATAGATTTTAATAATAACAAAAACATAAAAAATTTGACTAATATGAACGTGCCAATAATATATGGCATACACAAACTACATAAATCTTCTATCAAGTTGAGATTTATAACAGGAGCTAAGAATAGTAAGCCTCAAACCACTATCTTTGGAGCTTGCAAAATTGCTAACCTTCATAAGAACACACCTTTTCAACTACAACAACACCATAAAAAGAAACACTCAGCTCATAGGTTACTGGGCTATTAATAACATCAATATTAGTGAACTACTTCAAAACCTACATATGGAAAATATGAAACTTTTTTCAGCACACTTTACCAATAGGTTTACTAATCTACGGCATTCTCTTATACTGACCAATGTTAAATAAATGCTAATAATATAATACAAAATAGCAAAAAAATATATTACTCACAATGGTCAAAACACATTCTGTACTTATAGTGTAACTTACGGAAATTACAACTATTACACAATCACAGGCATAATTTATCTAATGAATTACCTTTTAGAAAACAGTTATTGTAAAGTTGCAGAATTTTTGTTTATACAAAAAACTGGAGTACCACAAGGAGGTAATGTTAGCCCTGTATTGTCTGATCTTACATTATCATATTTCGAATACATTTACTCACTCAATAATAACAACACATACTAAAACCCCTCAGATATATGGATGATATTCTTATTATACACAATACAGATACGGATATTATCCTGAATAAACTTAACACAATATATGGAAATGTTTTACAATAGCAAGTTACACACAACCAATCTAGAAATTAATATTGAAATAAACAAGACACACACAAAAATGTATAGCAAAACGGATCATTCTAATTTTCCTATCAAACGGTTGCCTAACTCAAATACAATTATATACAGTGGCGCTCAAAAGTATTCGGCCAAATGCTTTCCCGATACTTTTGAGGGCAAGTCTTTCTCACAGAATCAGCATATTAGTGATGGATAGGAGCAAAAGAGGAGAAAGAAAAAAAGAATTCCTTTGAAAGTTTTCGAGTATGACCAAATTCCAATAAATTTCATATTATTGTAGATATCTTATAACTCAACTAAACAATTGGTCGCATGACAAATAACACTGAGCTGTTGTCGACAACCTTCTAAATTTGCTTAAATCTTAACAGGACTGAGTATAGAATCGGTATATGAATTTCTTCATTTTTTCTTTAAATGTTTCTTCCTCCACTCTTGTTCCTATAGATTATTAGTGGGCTGGTTTTGTATGAAAGCCTTGCCCTCAGATCATATCCTAATTCGAACCAAACTGATTCAGCAGAAAAGAAGTTACGGCCGGGAAAGCATTTGGCTGAAAACTTTTGAGCGCCACTGTATATCATATAATATTGAACATAATACAATATAATCTGAAATCCTAAGAATAGCACGAACGTGCACTAATAAAAAGGATTTCATAAATAGATTGGAACACACCAAAAAACAACTAAACGAATCAGCATATATGTATATATATATATGTATATGGATGTATTTATTATCAGCTTTGTGAAATGGAGGAATAAAAACGTCTTCATAAAACACAAATATGAGATAAAAATGAACAGCCTAATTGAATTGTTCCGAAAACTCGACGATCCTCGAGAAGAAAATGACACCCTAACAATGACGGAATGATAGAACGTGATAAAATTTATACACGTTATATCATGAAATACTTCATTTATTTATATGGAGCGACGCTAGGAGTTCCTTGTCAAAAATGGATTAGATCTTATTCCATTCTATATTTTGTTTCAATGGAGAATATAGGTAAATAATACTCGTACATATAATAAAATTAGGTTTAAAATTAGGTTAGAACCATGAATAAATTGTCTTAATTCTATACATCACTTTTGTAATATGTATAAATAGCCTAATTAAAAATACTATTCTATCATTTTCAAACAATCGCGTCTTATAATTCAAATTTAATATCATAATTACCTATGTAGTAAAGAAATTGATCTTAACTGAACTCTTTTATCCTCCCTTCCTTACTGATGAGCACAGAGGGAGACGACTTCATTTGTTTACTCCTTGTGTAAGGGCATGTGCGAAACGGAGAGTAAACGACTTCTTTGCTCCCAAGTCCTTCAAATAAATTCGTGAAAGTTTAAATAATATTATCGAGGTAAATAAATTAATATCAAGGTATTAGTGAGAAGCAAATAGTTTGATTCATTTTGTTTCTATATTGAATATAATAACTCATTGCACAGGCGTGTCCTCCTCACACACGCACAAGTCAAGTTGCTGGAAGGTATCATGCCAGTTAAATGGCAAGCTCCGAGAAACTGCAAGGACTCTTCCTACAACCTGATGAACAAAAATATAAAATGTATGCAAGGGAGTCCAGGCATACCGCACCCCTAGTACCAGTTTTCTTTAGTTCCTCTTGCTACAAGCCGCTTCACTCTGGGACCTTACGAATTTCAGTACTCGCATCTCACATGAACGGCTACTTGCTCAGTACGGATCCCTACTATATATAATTCGCTAAGTATGTGTGATGTGTGTGCTGGTCAGTCTGTCTGTCACGGAATTCATAGCTCGCGTCGCAGCTTTCGTCAGAGGTTGATTTCAAGAAATCATAGAGGAGGTTGGATGGAAACATTTTTGGCGGGTGACAGAAAGTGATAGCAACAGCTAAAGGCTGATATGAGGTGCCGAAGCTCAATTTTTGATCAGTTGTAAGGCGTGTTCTAGCAGCAGTGAGGCGTTGGGTTCAACAAATGATGCAAATGGGTGGACGGGAACATATAATGTGGGGGAGGAAAGTGACATCATGTTCGGTGGAGGGCAGAGAGATAATGGCTAGTAACGACTGATAAGAGGCGCCGGAGCGCAATTACCGATCAGTTGTTGAGGGGTGTTCCAGCAGCAGTGAGGCGTTGGTTCCAACAATCGATGCAAATGGTTGGACGGGAACATGTTTGGTGGAATACCGAAACTGATGACGGCGGATAAGGACTGATAACAGGCTCAAAATTTGATTTTACAGGATTTGTAGCGAGCGTCCCAACAGTGGAGCCTTGGGTGTACCAAGTGATGTACAGGGTGGGACATGTGTGGTGGGGAGAAGAAGGTGATAATGGCCGATAATAACGAAAAAATATGCGTAAGAACCTAGATGTTTTCAAAACCAGATACTAGATAACGTATTTTATTTAAGTATTACTTTAAACCTTCGAACCGCTACACTTCCTAGAGTTGCTGAGAAAGTAGAGAATGTTTGGTGGATGTTTCAAGAAGTACGGTAATAAGTTCTGGGTATTTCCATTTTGACACCATTAACGTCGAACATTCTTCGACCGCTGAAGTATCGTGCCATTCGATGCATGGTGATTGTTAACAGACACCTCTTTAGGTCTACCCTTGAAGCAACAATCCCAACAGGGTCGAAATTAGTGTGGTGGACAAAAGTCGCACCCCCTCTTGCCAGCCGTGGAGATTCGTTCATGATCACGATTTGCATCGTGAATCGGCTTCAGATGGTCTCTGGTCCAAAACGACCTCGGCAGCCTTGGAGATCTCGATCACACGATTTGCACGGCTAACAAGAGGTGCTGCGACAGCGACATTTGTTAGCGACGCCCACGTGGACCCTGCTGGGAATGTAGCTTTAGCCGCGCGCATCGAACTGTGAGCTTGAGCAAAGTGGCATATGGAAGATCAGCTAATTCATTTCACGGAGCAACGTATTGTTTAGCGGTGCTGAGGCTCCCCCGGCATTATTATAACGATAACATATGAAATATACATTATCAGTGTGTTTCCGCTAGAGAATCTTCTTCTTCTGACTGTGATCCCACGTTGCCCTTCAGTCAACCCACGGCTCCTTTCAACCCTCCGTTATCGAATGCAATTTTTAGCTCATCTGTTAGAAAAAATTTCACTAACTTATCAGCAATCACCATTTCGAGTGATTGTATACATCGGTACATAGCCGTTTTTCTGAAGGTCAGAGTGTTTTTTCTGTGAACTTCTATCCAGTGAATCACATAACTGAGTCACAGGTCAGCTCCAGTTCTGGAGATATCGTGCGGATCGCATAGACCCATGCTGTTTTGTACCGCGCCCTACGCACAGCCAAAACTCATGAAAGCGTGCAGATGTCAAAGTGTTACAGTTGATTAGGAAGTGTTACAGTCGATTAGGAAGGAGGACCAACTCATCCATTACTAAATTGCACTGAGCTTCAGGAGGTGAAGATGAGCAGTTTGAGCCGAGCAACGGTTCATTGCAATTCTGATCTGGCTTTGCCAGCAGAATTTTTCTCAAGCGAGAACAATCAGGGGCCATAAGGTAACGGCTGTTTTTTTCAGCTCTACCTCAACTAAAACCGGCTATTAAAAGAATTGTTTTAGGGCATTCCCTTTTCAATTGTCCTCTGTCATATTGTCTACTGACTGGCGAGCTACTTTGCATCCTTACTTCTTCACTGTTTTTAAACAGCACTACTCGCATTTGTCTAATGGGCACGATTGACCATGACGTTTTTATTTTCATCCCGCCAATTTTTTTCTTCCAGAGTGCGGTTTGAAAGCATGCCCAAGGATTAAAATAGCGCGGTTCTGACTCATGATTGCGAATGTATTGGTGCTAAATGGCCCTGACAAAAGGGAAGGAATCGGCCGAGAACGCTCAGGTTAGGGCTTACTCACCTTCGTAATCGCCTGTGCTAAGGGTGTGAGAGATTAGGCGTAGAGAGGAGAGTATGGAGCGAGAGAGCGCAATATATGGGAGGACGCCAGACAACAGCCTAAAAAAACAAAAAAAAACTTTGAAGCTGCTGTAGCTCTTTGCAGGGCCCTGGCGCTTTTGTTGGGTAAAAAACGTGCACGGGGATGCTACATCTGTAATTGTCCCGTGAGGTCTACCCTGTAGACCGGAGGGAATCGTTCACACGGTTTCTGACTGGGTTGGCCTTCAAGTCATCCTGCCTACAGATATTTTGCCTAGACCTGAGCTCCTTTCAGATCAGCGCCGATCTGTGCCACAACTAACACTTCATTTATTCTTGTTTTGACATATGGATTTGTCTCGAATATTATCATTCCTTAAAGGCACGCCCCAGGATCGAACTTGTGTGGTTCTTGCACATTATTATATCACACATTCATTATTACACATTCATTATATATTGATGCGAAATGGGTCGGCAGTAAACAAGAAAGAAAAAAAACCCGTCCAGAACGATCAGGTCAAGGGCTCACCCACCTCTGGAATCGGCTGTGCTAAGGCAATGAGAGACTAGGCGCGGAGAAGAGAGCATGAGAACAAATCAGAGGGCGCCAGATAACAGTTTGATAAAAGAAGAAAACTGCAGCTCTAGCAGCTTACTTTGCAGGGACCTAACGCTCTCGTTAAGTGATTTCCGTCCACGGGAATGCAACATTTGTGATTGTTCTCAAGGGGTCTATCCTACAGGCTGAAAGGAATCGCAACACGACTTCTGCCGGGGTTTTCCTTTCAGAAGACATACCGTCAATGTATTTCATACTGAGATCTATTTGCTGCTGACTGTGCTCTATATTTCAGGAAATGAGCTTGGTTTCGTTGATAAGCTTCTTAGTAAGCATAGTTACTAGTACATTCGGGATAGTTGTCAATTCTTTTCTGATCTATCTTGTACTAAGGAAGACTCCAGAACAAATGAGAACCTATTCCATACTAATTCTCAACAGCGCCATCTGCGACCTGCTTGCTTCTTTAGCTTCCATTTTCGTCCATCAAAGGTATATTGTGTACTGTAGACATTCACATTAATAACTTCAAACCCATGCTACTGCCGTTTTCGTAACTTTTTTCCCAAGCACTGCGTAGAAACATTTTGATCACACGTAAAAGAAGTGTGGACCATGACCCTGATAGAACTGTTTGATATGATTCCAAAGAGTGTCGGCTCCCTAATTCTAACTGAACGATGTCCTCGTGGAGGTGCTGCTGCGATCAAAACATTCAGAGTGAACACTTCTCGTTCATGATGACGTGAAAATCGATTAGGTTTGCAGCTGCACGAAGAGATTTATCACTGTTCCTATGAAGCAGAAAATTCCGCTTGCACCGAATCTACTGAACGCGTTCACGGTAGATTCTAGAGGTGTTTACCGCGACTTGGTGTGCGCACTGGCGAAGGAAAACAACAGAAAAATCCGTCAACAAAACGCTAAAAGGAAATCCCTTGTTTGGCCTTTGATCTTCGCTCGAGGACGGGCAGCGGACAAGACGGCTCAGACGGCGGGCGTATGGACGAAATTACCGCAACGTATTTGGCGACACCATGCTAATCCATGCTCCAGAAAATGCTTCAATGTACCGCTGCTGGCAAGAAAGCTTACACAAATCAATTCAACTGGTGGGGGGGGGGTCGCTGTTGGGGTGAAGTGCTTTCAGAGTTTTCCTCAGCAACCAGCGCATCTTTCGTAGTGAAAGTGCCACAATTCGCTCCCTCAACAGCCAACTGACTGCTTCGTAGGCGCATACATTTTCCCATGCGCTCCCTCCTTATCGTAATCACCCCCTTTGATTCCTAGGTACATCCCATTTCTACTCTAGCTCTAAAATTGTTGAGGTGAATGCAGCATCAACGATTAAGATGGAGGGATGCAAAAAAAATCTCGGCTTATGTATAGGCGAAGGGGGATGGCCAGAGACGTCGCCTAGCAGCTTTATTATCCCATATTTAGAGGTGGAACAAAGCGCACTCAGACTAGTGATACATTCCTTCCCTCCGGAGTAGTTCGCTGACAACGAACTTGCCTGAGACCTTGTGGCACTAGTTTTGTGTACCCATCTACTGATTGATGTACCACCACCATTTTGCAAAAGATGACATCTTGAAAAATTTAATGGCAAACGTGAGTTACCTCGTTATCTAAGTTATCTTATTTAGAACAATTCCAAATGGCAACAGTGTCTTTTACATCTCTAATGGGGCCTGCACATACTTTGGACCTTTGGCGTGCTTCGTTGGGTTGGTCATTTGTTTACACTTTTATGCAATGTGTTTCCTTCTCTTCCAGATTACATACAGTTATACGATATTACATACGATTACTTATAGTTTCTGAGCTTTTTAGATACGGCTTCTTTCTACACTGCTTTCTGCATGGGTTTCTGAGCTTATTGTACTCGTTTGTTTACCGTTATCACGCACTAGGACAAGCTCATCCAAAAGTATCTACAACTATACTAAGTTGTCTCCTGATATACTTGCCAACATTCTTTTATTTAGTGGGTTGAATCTTTTTCAGTTCCTTTTAGTATGATAAATAGCTGGCTAAAGCCCCGCTTCTTTGAAATATCATACTCGGGGCAGGTTTCATAAGGCAAGATCGTTAGCTCTTCGCCTCATTCCATATAATGCCATACATAGCGTCATCATTACAATGTGGCCTTGAATTTCTAGATTTTACATTGCTTTACTGGCAGTGGCCTCACGGAGGTGAGGGATGCAATTGAGAAAAAATTTGCTTTCGATGCAAGCAGCGAGTGCGTTACCGGTACCCTTGATTGCAACGAATGGAAGTTTCTTCTTGCATCCAGCTACGTCAACTTCCTACCTATACCTGCATACATCAGCATACTTATTCTTAGAAGGCTGACCATATTGAAAATGAACCGTCACACCTCTATCTCTGGAGCAACGAAACAGCTCCATTCCCAACTACTAAAGGTAGGCGATCTTTCCCACTTTGTGAAGATATCATCAATTTCACATTAAACTACATTCAATCACTTCATCGAACTTTGTAGTAATTTAGCATTTGTCTTTGTGATTTGCTCGCAACTGGGAAAGCTGCGGTGATAATGCAAGTGTGTTTGCCCCATTTTTATAACATAGAGCACTTGTGAACCGCCGTTTGGCTTTATTTGGTGCTTAGGTCTTCCAACTTGCTGTTAGAACACTTGCCGTTCGTTTCCCTCCTCCACCATGATTTTCAGACCAACCAATTTTTGTTCAATAAGTTCAAAAGTTTTTAGTTTTGCACTGTTCCGGAGCCTCATCAAGACCTACATCATATGACTATAAAATTATACACTGCAGTTTGTCAATTTCAGCCCAGTGTTCTTTGCATAGGTGGTCTGGAGAGGGGAAAGGCCGAGGGACAATCATTTCTGCTCAAACGCCCGTCCCAAGATTGGTGTGGTTCTCGCACCGAATGCGAATATAATGCCATTCGTGTAGTAAAGAAGGAGGGAAGGGATACCTTTAAAGGCGCTAGTCAAGGCTCACTTACCTTCGTAATCAGCTGTGCTCTGGCCATGAGAGACTAAGCGGAAGAGCGAGTATAAGGCGAGGGCGCGCAACAGATAAGAAGGTACCATACGACAGTTAGTTGAAAGAAAATAAAATTGTAGTAGCTTATTTTGCAAGCCCCTAGCGCTCTTGTCGGATGTTTTCCATATATGCGATGGTCCTCCAGTGCTCTGCTGTACAGACGGAAGTGGGTCATTCGAACGACTCTCGCCTGCTCTGCACCTTTGATTCTTAGTAGATTGTCCTCTTATAACTTGACAAAATATGGGCAAATTATTGAGGAGTCCGATCCTCATCAGTATTCTGAACCATATGCTCCAAGTCAGTACACTGCCTAGTCCCAAAAAATTTCAATCATTTTGAAAGCAGTTCAAACACATTGTTGATTCCCCTCTTATGAACCTTTTTAGAACCTACGAGCATCCTCTCTGAAGCGCCTCAGGTGGGCCTATTCCAAATGCGGCATGGATTTGGCTGGTAGGCTCTGCAGCTTCGCCCTCGGCTTCGAAAATAAGAAAGTGATTCAGTGAACTGACCATTTCTCTAATAAGAGGTGGGGGGGGGGCAAAAAAAGTCACCTTGCTCATGCCGCACATCACCAAATATTTCATCGCGCAGAGAGCGTTGTTGATGTTCTTTAATGGCAGTTTTAATAATCCGAATAGATGTACCTCCATAAACAGAAATATGTAACTCCTACTTCACTGCTCGCAAAATCTTCAGAATATGACGTCATTTGCAACCGCGTCATACTCAAGGAAATTTTCAGTGAATGCTCCAGTCTGAGGCTGTTACATAATTTCTTCAATCTTTCAACTGTTGCATAGCATTCTATAGACAGTAGCGCTGAGCGTGCAAAACTGCTTTCGACCAGCGCTTCAAATGACGTCGCAATGGCCGACGATCCGTCGGCGACCTTGCTGGGCTCCTATCATGTTTCCAAAAAGTAACCTTCTGATACTGTCGGGGTAAAAGGCTATCATTAGGTTTTTCGATACATAAATGAGCCTCTCAGTTTCCAGTAGGGATCATTCAGTTTGTATTCAGCAAAGTGTAATTAACTCCGTTTCTAATGTGGAGGAGAGTGACCTTTTTGCTCCCTCCCCCTCCGGTATATAACGCTAAGTCTGTCTTCAGCCAATCTGTCACCAAATTCGTTACTACCTAAAGAACCTTCTACAGGTCCTGGCTTAAATTTGACATGGGTGGGGCACTGGAGAGAAGAAGGGAGCACTTATGCGCCAAGCGGAGTGCGTCCAAATTTTGCCATTGGCTT